>JAXCGZ010017076.1:85000-120000 GCA_037179515.1 Halocaridina rubra | reverse complement strand
CTGAATTTCCTTCCTGCATTAAATCGAGGAACACGAGAGATTCTGGTAGGAGTACTCCAGCCAGAACCGTAGTATCTAGGACTCGAAGTGTGGATGGCTGTGGAATTATTGAAAGTAAAAGGGAGTAGATTGGATGTATGTTCGTGAGAGGACAATAGTTAAGTTAGCATTGAGTAAACTGAAATAGAGGGCGAAGAAGAGAAGTAGTGGCCCTGTTGTTGAATGAGGTGATGAGAAGCAGTGTAATTGAGTGGATGGATGGTCAGCAAGGATTATGTGGGTACAAATGAGTTTAGGTTGTATGGTTTGGGTGTTTATGAGGGCATATGGTTCTGGTAATTGGAGAAGGGAGGAGAAATGAGAAGTTACCGATAATGCAAACGAGTTTATTGAAGACTTGGTATTGAATGTGTGTGGTGTTAACAGAAGATATGATTGCTAGAGTAGATAACGAGCCCGTGGATAGTGTAACTGGGAAGTAGGGTGTATTTGGCAGAAGGAAGGATAGTGAATGGTGGAAAAATGAGGGGAGTACAGTGGTGGCTGAAAAAAACACATGATATGAAGTGCTGTTGCCAAGAGGAAATGTGGAGTCATATAAAAGGTGTGGAGCGAAGAGGAAGTCGACAAAGCACAAGGTGAGTGAGACAAGAGAAAAGCAGAGGTGAGGTTAGGTGAATGCTAGTCTTAGAATTCTGAAAGAAATACAATGATGTTTCGAAAGGAAGTGAAAAGTATGTACAAAGGTGAGTCTGGCAGGGAGAAGAGCGCTAAAGAAGCAGATGAGCAGTTGCTAATGGTCGACATAAAGGTGAGAGTGATATGGGCTGAGCTTTTCAATGAACTGCTGAATACGGAAGATGATAGAGAGTTCTTGATTGAAGATATGTGGTATGCAAGGAGAATGCCAATGACAGGTGAAGAGTATGACAGGAAAATTACAATAGCAGGTGCAAATGACACTGAAAAAAATAAAAGCAGCTACAGCACTAGAATTAGATGGGACAGGTAGAGTGCTTGCAAAAAGGTGGAGGACAATAGTGGAATGGATGGTGAAATTGTTTAATGTTTGCTACATGAAAGGGAGAGTAACAACTGATTGTAGGGAGTGTATGTGTCGTAACACTTTATATAAAGAAAGATAGATAAATACCATTGTAATAAAGTAGAAGAAACTAGTTTGTTAAGCGTAGTTAAGATATATGGAAGAGTGTTGACTGAGATAAGCAGGAAATGAACTGAGAGATGGGTTGGTATGAAGGGGTTGCTATGAGATGGAAGGGTAGATGTAAAGCAGCTACAGATGTCATATATCAAACAAGAGAATCCTTTTTCACTTACCCTGTGGCAGTGCGAATCAGAGTGGTAGGGGAAGTTGTGACAGCCATTTCCCCCCAAGAAGCTGAGAAGAATGACTGAGTCAAATTGGATTCTGGTGACTAAGTGTGCTTTGACTCGGTCACTCTCTTGCTATTAAAAAAAATAAAAAGCAGTCATTGAATATGCAATGGAAGAATGTATGACTGAAACTAAAGATGAAGAATGGCCATTTTGTTAAACACCGCTACAATCAAACTAGTACCTGGTCTCATAAGTGCACGCCAATAGTCGATATCCAATTAGCAGAACAAGCATCGTTCACTCACTTTGCGAAAATTATGTATATTGAAAATATTCTCCAACCATTAAAAATGCAGATGCCATCTCTCTGGCATTCGGTTAATTAAAGGACGAGAGACATCAAAGGAAAGGCTCAAGCATTGTGCCAGCGCATTTTTCTACAAGTCTATCATCAAAAGCTTTTGAAGCGCAGTTAATGGACGTCCATTTGCTTGGTAAAGGAAAGGGGATATTCCATTAATCAAACACATCTTGCTTATAAGGCCACTGGGGATAATGATTTACTGCGAGAATTACTAAAGCACAACCAGAGTATGAACAGGGAAGGACAGTATTTTCAGATATACAATAATACTTTACATTGTCAAGATGAAATCATCACAATCACATTCACCTGCTTGCTTACAATTCTCTTGGGAAAATGATTAGATGAAAGTATTACTAAAGCATTACAAGAATATGGCTCGACATTTCCTAAGAAGGGATGGAAAACGGATTATCAATACACTACTGATGTGTCGAGATGATATTACCAAACATTGCTGTCTTTGTGACCATCAATATCGCTCTTTCATGGTATCCTAACAGTTACATTAGTAAGGAAGACTTGATAGAAAGACCAATATCTAAGAAAAATATTGCAGTATTAATCTTAAAAGCTATCTTTAGAAACAAGCACAATTTTCGCAATTTTAAAGACTTCGAGCAAACATTGATAGCAATTGGCTTTAAATATGAGCTTACACTGCAAATCCTATTACAAATATGACTAAGCTTCAAATGATAAAATTTGAAGAATTTGTTAACAAATGTCACGTCCTTACGAAATTACTGCAATGATAAGCTTCTTAATTACGGTTTCAACAGATCTGACGTGTCGAGTTGAGTGAGATAAAGCACAGCATAAAAATATGAGTATAATAAAAGGTTAGCATCCTGTTGTGCAAAGGGAAGATAGTTCCTGATCTGCCAGCATCATGTTGTGCAAAGGGAAGATGGTTCCTGATTCTATGTCATCAGAAGTTTCTAACAAACTCCACTTTTTAAAATAAGAAAAAAAATATTAAAGAAAAGAAGCCAAGCAAAAGAACACAAACAACCTTTAGTGCAGAAAGTAATAAAAAATTATAACAAAACTCATTACCAAAGATTTTGGATCTCTATTTCATCAGAAAAAAGTAATATAATAACATAAGCAAACCTTTAATAAAACAAATTGGAGACTGAATATTTCTTACATGTTCGACACTCTCATTTCAAGAAGAAAATATGCTTTCACACACACACTTACACATACACACACACACACACACACACACATACGCACGCGCACACACAATTTTATTGAGTGCGACACCGGGACAGGCAAATAAATTATACACAAAACGCACAAAGAAATCAAAAAACGAATACAAAGTAAAGGTTAAGGACAAGCCAGAAATAAGGAAATGATACAGTAGAAAAAGGACAGGCTGAGAGAAAAGTAGAAGTATTGAGGACCTACAGATATGGAAGGATTAGGCATTGAGATGACGATAGATCCACTTTTTGAGGGAAGATAGGTTATAAGAATCACGAAAGACAGAGAGAGGAAGAGAGTTCCAGAGTCTCGAGGTGGATGGTATGAAGCAGTCACTGTACCGACCAAACTGCGAACTACATATCTCCACACAGTACCTATGAGACGAGGCCGCTTGGAGAGAGTGTTAAGTGGCCTCGGCAGTGGGTGAGGGTGACAAAACGCCAACTCATCAGAGCAGCGATGGGAGCAGTAGATTCAGAAATGAGAGAGGAATGATACCTTACAGCGAAGAGAAAAAGAAACCAGATTAAAAGTAAGAGATGGGTCACAGATGAGTCCGCTTGCCTTAGGTTCAACCCTATTCTAAGCATGGACGGAGAAGACCTTTGTAGACTTTGAAAATATACGTACGTGTGTGTATATATATATATATATATATATATATATATATATATATATATATATATATATATATATATAATACAGTTATCATATAGTCTAAAATGGTAGGAAAATGTCCAATGAAGAAAAGTACGAAAAAATATTTGAAGACTTATTAGCTTCGTGGCCTTATCTGGCCACCTTCTCAAAGTACTTCTCAAAGTACTTTGAGAAGGTGGGCAGATAACGTCACGAAATTAATAAGTACTTCAAATCTTTTTTCCTTGTTATCTATATATATATATATATATATATATATATATATATATATATATATATATATATATATATATATATATATATATATAAATTTCCTGGGGAACGCACACTATGCTCTTTTGAAATAGCAATAAACTGTACCTATAACCACTCCTATCTTTCCTAATATTAATCTAAAAAATTCTTTTCACACCAAAATAGGTTCTTAATCACACATCAGCGAACAGAGAACAGAGATCAGATAGTTCACACATCATGCAATAAAAATAATAATAATAATAATAATAATAATAATAATAATAATAATAATAATAATAATAATAATAATAATAATAATAATAATAATAATAATAATAATAATAATAATAATAATAATAAAAATAAAATAATAATAATAATAATAATAATAATAATAATAATAATAATAATAATAATAATAATAATAATAATAACTGCCCATGAAATTATGTACAAAACTAAATCTTATGCTCATGAAGTAACTGTATTGATTGAATGAGTGGTATATTTTCTATTCATTTATTCATACACCAATCTATTCTGTATAATTATATAGCGATAAAGAGAAATTATTAAAAATAAAGATATTTCTTGCAATAGGAAGACACAAAATCAGTAAAATCACTATTAATTTGGAAGCTAAAACAATGAAGCAATAAAAATACCATGTTAACAAATATCCATAAATAGGCGCACACGCACACACGCACAAATGATGCAATGCATTTTCATACCAGTTAAACATGTGGTATATCGGCAATTGGAGTAAGTTCGACGGTGTATCTGTTAGTGCATGAATGAATGTGGGAGTGTATGTGGGAGCGCTCGTTTGAACTCTCCTCGTATACCCAGTGCACAGCATTTTAATGATTACTAACCAAAAAAAAATCAAATATGGGACGTAGGAATGTGTAAATGCAGTTACTTTTCTTTTCTCTATCTCTCTCTCAAATGAGTTCCAAAAAATTATACCAAATGCTCCATTAATATTTTTTTCCATGCAAACACTTATTACAAAAAAGTCATGTTTTTTCTTTTTTATTATTTTTTTTTTGTGGGTATGCATAATTTCTTTTCCAGTCATATTGAAAATTAGAGTTGGTTTTCATGGTGTTGAAATACACCTTTACGATAGAAATAATCAGTTGTTATAATCCAGTAGAATATCGCATACACTAATTATGCAATAACAGCTATTAAGCAATGTGCAATAGGTGGGTTCTAAATAAGTGAGGAGCTAAGAGTCCTCTGTCTCACAAAGTTCACTCTCTCTATCTTTTACTCTTATTTTCTTCTTTTGTCTTTAAGGCAATGGGTAGGCATTATCCAAATGAGGAAATGAGCATTTTCTGCTTTCCATTCTGCATTCTCTCTCTCTCTCTCTCTCTCTCTCTCTCTCTCTCTCTCTCTCTCTCTCTCTCTCTCTCTCTCTCTCTCTCTCTCTCTCTCTCTCTCTCTCTCTCTTTTGGTCACTTTTAGTGACAAGGATATGTCATTACTGTGTGAAAAAGGGGAGTGGCTTTATTTCTGCAATCAATTATAATAAAAACAATAATAGTAAAAGTAGTATATTATCTCTTCAACCCAATAGAAGACAAAAGAGCCAGCATAATGACACTATGAATCAAAGAGGGCACTTTGAAAAAAATATAAACGTTAATAGTCAGACCTGTTCAGGACGCTCTTAATGAAATGTACATGTATTTCAAAGGCTGGATCAATAGTGTTCACACTGAGAATCATGTGTGACATATAGCATACCAGTTACTTTAAGACAGTACATCACTGATCTGGATATGATTGTCTTCTTGGATAAGTGCTCCTTGGAGGAGGAGAATATGAACAGGGAGGAGGAGGAAGAGAAAAAGAACAGGGAGGAGTAGAATATAAAAACAAAAGAGGAAGAGAAGGAGACGGAAAAAGCAAAGAGGAAAAGAAAAAGAACAAGAAAGAAAATTATGAAAAAAGAATAAAAGAAGCAAGAAGGAAGAGAAGAAGAAAGACATGGAGGATTGGGAAAAGAGAAAGGATAATGCTGATGAAAGGAAATAAAGTAACAAAGAAGAGAAGAGACAACTCACAAGGAGAAAGAAGAAAAACAAGGAGGAGGAGGAGAAGAGGTAGAAGAAAAATGAAGAGGCATGACTTATTGGGGAAAAAATGGCCTTTTCATCAAACTTGCGATGAAAAGAAAAAGAGATCCGTAACTTTTTGATAGGACATATCAGTAGCAGGAGTTAAGAAAGTTTATCGCTGTCGAAGTTTTCAGAATCACAAGCGAGTTTTCTTTTTCCCTGAAAGTTTAACCGGAATGGATTACCCATTACAATGTTTTCATTTGCCGAATTGAGCATATAAACAAAATTTGGGAGGCACTTCAGAGCTCTGTAGATCTTACTATTAAACAGATTTAAGACCTTCGTAAACATTAGCTAAACAGATACATCCCACTGCATAGATGGTTACAAGTAATGATAGTTACAGCTACAACAATGACTACACCATATAGCGTAGAAAAAAAGCAGATTTGAGTTAACTTCTTACTCTCGAAGAGTGTCACAATTTTCTTGTACTGAAAAACTTCCTATGGAATACTTTTATCAGTGGAATTAAAATCAATTAGCAACAGAACACAGCTATATGTGCATTCTTTCCTTATCTTCTTTAGTATTATGACGGTCATATCTGTTATTGTGATTAGCTGAATTCTAGTCAAGATATTTTCTATTACTAATCAGCTAAGCTATATTTATCCATGCTGCTGATATACAAATTTCTTTACGAGGTGCTTAACAAAGATAAAAATATGGCGGATATATATATATATATATATATATATATATATATATATATATATATATATATATATATATATATATATATATATATATATATATATATATATCCAACATTCTTAACCTATTTCTTATCTCTGACCCTTCAAACTACTCTTAATTCTGTACTTTCCCCTCTTGGTAAATCTGACCATTCTATGATTTCAATCTCTTCCATTTTAGCTCTCCTTCCATCACTCCCTCCCAGTATATATATATATATATATATATATATATATATATATATATATATATATATATATATATATATATATATATATATATATATATATACTTCATACGAATCTATGGAAATAATATAAAGTATCACGTAACCAAATAAAGTACTAAGTCACAAAAAAGGAGTGCTAAGATAATACTATACATTACCACTTTATTACATAAATATTATACTTCCATTATTACTATTACAAGTTCTAATGATTAAATCAGGCAAGAATTAATGGTATCATTATTTTATGTAGGATTGAAAAATAAAATCTTAACTAATTAAGCCCCATACTAGCTATATTGTCCAAATCATTTATTAATTTATTCAATGTATATTTTCTCCGTCACTCATCTGCCTTGAGAGGCTCTTACGTTACAGTCAATATTTTAAGTACAGACAATAAACACGATTTAATTTTATGTGAAGTAAACTACGAGCAAACAAAAGACAAATCGAAATTGTTAGAATACGGTCTTTTATGAGTCTCAAGAGGTAGAAAATTGTTCATTCAAGCTTCAACAAAATTTAATTATTTAAATTCAGGCACTGACAACGAAACGGAATGAGTTTACAGAACCATGAGAAATGTCATAATAGAGTATTAAGTGGCATAGAATCCCCTTTTCCTATGCTTCAAGAAAGCATATATATACACTTAATTGTTGTCTCGAGCATGATTTTATGTGTGATTACCTAATTGGTTTTTTTACCTGATTGTGTTTACGGGAAAGAGCTCAAAGCTCGTATCTTCCCGTCTCCTCATCGGTTCCATTTTATACTTAGTGATACTTATCATACCTGTCCTTAAAACTATGGATTGAGATAGCATTAACTACCTCCTCGCTTAGCCAATTCCAATTATCAACTACTCTTACACTGAAAAAGTATTTCCTTATATCCTGCAAAGAAGTTTTCTTACGAAGCTTCAAACTATGACCTCTAGTTCTAGAGCCAGCCATATCAAAATATCCATCCCTATCCACTCTATCATAACCATGAAGGAATTTAAAGACTGTCACCATATCCCCCCTCACTCTTCTAGCTTCGAGTGATGGTAAGTCTAATTACCTCAGCCTCTCATCATAACTGAGATTGCGTATTTCTGGCACCAGTTTCGTGGCATGTCTTTGAACTTTTTCAAGCTTAGCTATGTGTTTTTTCAAGTGCGGATTCCAAAAGGGGGCTGCATATTCGAGTTTTGGCCTCACATAGGTTACATAAATATTTCTGAACATTTCCTTGTCCATGTGCCTGAAGGCTACCCTTACATTTGATAAGAATGCATATGCTGCCCTTACTATGCCATTTATATGTATTTCTGGAGACAAATCTGCCAGTATGTTTACTCCTAGATCTCTCTCATTTTCTGTCTCTTGAAGTTGTACTCCAGCCACCGAGTAGTCAAGCTTGGGCCTTCTTGCACTTGTACCCATTCTCATTACCTTACATTTTGAAGTATTGAATTTCATTAGCCACTTTTCTGACCACTCATGCAGATTATTTAGATCCTCCTGAAGTTCTCTACCATTGTTCTCGTTTTTTACTTTCTTCTGCAAACATATTCATGAATGAATTTACAGACTCTGGTAGGTCATTTACATATACAAGGAACAAAAGTGGCCCTAAAACTGAACCCTGTGGAACTCCACTACTAACTCTTCTCCATTCAGACACTGAGTGTCTTACTCTAACCCTCTGTTCCCTTCCTTCTAAGTAAGTTTTTATCCATTCTAAAACATTTCCACCTATTCTAGCCATTGATTGCAGCTTCCTAATAAGTCTCCCATGTGGAACAGTGTCAAACGCTTTCTGGAAGTCTAGGAATATGCAATCTGCCCAGCCCTCTCTTTCCTGTAAGATTTGGCTTACCTCATCATAAAATTCTAATAAGTTTGTCACTGTTGATCTACCTTCTATGAAGCCATGTTGCCTCACTGACAAAAAGTTGAAGGATTCCAAGTGAAGAGAGATATGTTTCCTTAGTAGTTTCTCCATAACTTTGCAAACTATGCTGGTCAAGGAAACTGGTCTATAGTTCAGAGCCGTATCCCTCCTTCCCTTTTTGAAGATAGGTATCACATTTGCTTGTTTCCAGCATCTTGGAATCTCCCCTGACTCCAGTGACTTTTTAAATATGATACTTAGTGCCACTGATATCGAGTTTGCGCATTTTTTAAGCACATGAGGGGATATGTCATCAGGACCTGTAGCTTTATGAACATCTAAATCCATCAGCGCTTTGCATACCTCTGTGGCTGTAAGGTTGATGTTTTCTAATACCGGCCCTTGAGCTTCTATCACTGCAATCTGAGGGGGTGGGGTATTTTCTACTGTAAATACTGACTGAAACTCCTTGTTCAATTCTTTGCAGATCTCTTCATCCGTCTCAGTGATGCTTCCATCCGCTCCCTTTAGCCTTAAAACCTGTTCTTTTACCTTCAGTTTTCCTCTAATAAAGCTGTGGAAAAGCTTGGGATTTTCTTTAGCCTTCCTGGTGATGTCCCTCTCATAGTCTCTCTCTGCCTCTCTCCTTTTACTTAGGTAGTCATTTCTTGCTCTTTTTTAGGTTTGCCAGGCATTTATGTTTTTTCTCTTCCTATACCTTTTCCAGCATTTGTCTCTCCACTCCTTAGCTCTTTTACACCCATTATCGAACCATTTCTCTCTGGCATGAATTACACCTACTTTGGTGACAGGTATGCAGCAATCTACTATCTTCCCATATTTCTCACAAAAGATGTCATACATTTCTTGTACAGATTTGTTGTAAAATAAAGTTCTCCAGTCAATAACTGTAAAAAGCTCATTCATTTTTATGTAATCTCCTTTCGGATAGTTCCTCCTCATGTCCTCAGTGCCTCTACTCTCAGGAAGAATATCTTCAATGATATACTCCATCAACAACACACAGTGGTCACTCTTTCCAATTGGTGGTTCATACTCAATTTTTTCAATTTCCAACACATTATCTGTGAACTCTAGATCAAGTAGTGATGGCTCATCCCCACCCCTGGCCCTTGTTGGTTCCATTACATGTTGGTGTAGGAAATTCCCTTGTACGCAATCTAGGAATCTTGCCCCGAATGAATCCTCACCACTGTGTGGGTCAAGATTTATCCAATCTATCTCTTTATGATTAAAGTCTCCCATAATCAAAATCCTACATTTTTTTCCCGTGCCATGTTAACAACTGAGTTTATGACTTCAATAGTACCTATATGACTGTCCTCATAAACTTCAAGCCTATTTTGGTTCCTTGGTGGGTTGTATACAACAGTTATTATAATGCTCTCTGACCCAGTATTTATGCGAGCAACAAGAAATTCCTTGAACTCACTTTCTATAGCCAAGTTTATTTCTTCAACTTGAATCCTTTCACTTATGAGCAGTGCTATCCCTCCACCAGTCCTCTCAGATCTTTCAACCCTTAGTATTCTGAAGCCCTTAGGAAAAACTGTGACACTGTTTATGTCCTCACTCAACTTAGTCTCTGTAATTGCTACTATATCAGCCTTACTGTTGTGAATCCTATCTTTTAATTCTACTGCCTTACCAGCTAATCCATCAGCATTTGTGTATAACAATCTTAATGAGGCCCCATCCCCTGATCTTCTGTCATTATCTTCTTTATCTCCCCTTTGTCTGGAAGAACTCTGAAATGAAAATTTTTCTTCTGTTTTTCATTTCTTTCCTCATTTAACCTTCTTGCCTCTTGCAACAAGTTTTTTATCTTTCCCATCTCTTCCTGTGTTCTGTATCGTCTAATGAACACTTCTTTGAATTCTTGAAGGTCTTTTAGACTTTTTTTTCTCAACAGTATTTCCCTACATGTTTCCCCTCTCTCAAAGGTTACTGTTGTTGGTCTCGGCTTTCCTTCCCTCGAATATTTACCTAGTTGGTGTATGTTTACAATATCCTCAGGATCACAAACTACTCCAAGCTTTCTTATCAGGTCTACAACCCTAGCTTTATTTTCTTTAAGTCTCCCCTGCCATGTTGGCTCCTGGGATTCGCTTATGTGTGTGTGTGTGTGTGTGTGTGTGTGTGTGTGTGTGTGTGTGTGTGTGTGTGTGTGTGTGTGTGTGTGATTACCTAATTGTGATTACCTAATTGTGTTTACGGGAAAGAGCCCAAAGCTCGTATCTTCCCGTCTCCTGATCGGTTCCATTTTAGACTTAGTGATACTTATCGTACCTGTCCTTAAAACTATGGATTGAGATAGCATTAACTACCTCCTCGCTTAGCCAATTCCAATTATCAACTACTCTTACACTGAAAAAGTATTTCCTTACATCCTGCAAAGAAGTTTTCTTACGAAGCTTCAAACTATGACCTCTAGTTCTAGAGCCAGCCATATCGAAATATCGATCCCTATCCACTCTATCATAACCATGAAGGAATTTAAAGACTGTCACCATATCCCCCCTTACTCTTCTAGCTTCGAGTGATGGCAAGTCTAATTCCCTCAGCCTCTCATCATAACCGAGATTGCGTATTTCTGGCACCAGTTTCGTGGCATGTCTTTGAACTTTTTCAAGCTTAGCTATGTGCTTTTTCAAGTGCGGATTCTAAAAGGGGGCTGCATATTCGAGTTTTGGCCTCACATAGGTTACATAAATATTTCTGAACATTTCCTTGTCCATGTGCCTGAAGGCTACCCTTACATTTGATAAGAATGCATATGCTGCCCTTACTATGCCATTTATATGTATTTCTGGAGACAAATCTGCCAGTATGTTTACTCCTAGATCTCTCTCATTTTCTGTCTCTTGAAGTTGTACTCCAGCCACCGAGTAGTCAAGCTTGGGCCTTCTTGCACTTGTACCCATTCTCATTACCTTACATTTTGAGGTATTGAATTTCATTAGCCACTTTTCTGACCACTCATGCAGATTATTTAGATCCTCCTGAAGTTCTCTACCATTGTTCTCGTTTTTTACTTTCTTCACAATCTTTGCATCATCTGCAAACATATTCATGAATGAATTTACAGACTCTGGTAGGTCATTTACATATACAAGGAACAAAAGTGGCCCTAAAACTGAACCCTGTGGAACTCCACTACTAACTCTTCTCCATTCAGACACTGAGTGTCTTACTCTAACCCTCTGTTCCCTTCCTTCTAAGTAAGTTTTTATCCATTCCAAGACATTTCCACCTATTCTAGCCATTGATTGCAGCTTCCTAATAAGTCTCCCATGTGGAACAGTGTCAAACGCTTTCTGGAAGTCTAGGAATATGCAATCTGCCCAGCCCTCTCTTTCCTGTAAGATTTGGCTTACCTCATCATAAAATTCTAATAAGTTTGTTACTGTTGATCTTCCTTCTCTGAAGCCATGTTGCCTCACTGACAAAAAGTTGAAGGATTCCAAGTGAAGAGAGATATGTTTCCTTAGTAGTTTCTCCATAACTTTGCAAACTATGCTGGTCAAGGAAACTGGTCTATAGTTCAGAGCCGTATCCCTCCTTCCCTTTTTGAAGATAGGTATCACATTTGCTTGTTTCCAGCATCTTGGAATCTCCCCCGACTCCAGTGACTCCTTAAATATGATACTTAGTGCCACTGATATTGTGTTTGCGCATTTTTTAAGCACATGAGGGGATATGTCATCAGGACCTGTAGCTTTATGAACATCTAAATCCATCAGCGCTTTGCATACCTCTGTGGCTGTAAGGTTGATGTTCTCTAATACCGGCCCTTGAGCTTCTATCACTGCAATCTGAGGGGGTGGGGTATTTTCTACTGTAAATACTGACTGAAACTCCTTGTTCAATTCTTTGCAGATCTCTTCGTCCGTCTCAGTGATGCTTCCATCCGCTCTCTTTAGCCTTAAAACCTGTTCTTTTACCTTCAGTTTTCCTCTGATAAAGCTGTGGAAAAGCTTGGGATTTTCTTTAGCCTTCCTGGTGATGTCCCTCTCATAATCTCTCTCTGCCTCTCTCCTTTTACTTAGGTAGTCATTTCTTGCTCTTTTGTAGGTTTGCCAGGCATTTATGTTTTTTCTCCTCCTATACCTTTTCCAGCATTTGTCTCTCCACTCCTTAGCTCTTTTACACCCATTATCGAACCATTTCTCTCTGGCATGAATTACACCTACTTTGGTGACAGGTATGCAGCAATCTACTATCTTCCCATATTTCTCACAAAAGATGTCATACATTTCTTGTACAGATTTGTTGTAAAATAAGGTTCTCCAGTCAATAACTGCAAAAAGCTCATTCATTTTGATGTAATCTCCTTTCGGATAGTTCCTCCTCATGTCCTCAGTGCCTCTACTCTCAGGAAGAATGTCTTCAATGATATACTCCATCAACAACACACAGTGGTCACTCTTTCCAATTGGTGGTTCATACTCAATATTTTCAATATCCAACACATTATCTGTGAACACTAGATCAAGTAGTGATGGCTCATCCCCACCCCTGGCTCTTGTTGGTTCCATTACATGTTGGTGTAGGAAATTCCCTTGTACGCAATCTAGGAATCTTGCCCCAAATGAATCCTCACCACTGTGTGGGTCAAGATTTATCCAATCTATCTCTTTATGATTAAAGTCTCCCATAATCAAAATCCTACATTTTTTCTCCCGTGCCATGTTAACAACTGAGTTTATGACTTCAATAGTACCTATATGACTTTCCTCATAAATTTCAAGCCTATTTTGGTTCCTTGGTGGGTTGTATACAACAGTTATTATAATGCTCTCTGACCCAGTATATATGCGAGCAACAAGAAATTCCCTGAACTCACTTTCTATAGCCAAGTTTATTTCTTCAACTTGAATCCTCTCACTTATGAGCAGTGCTATCCCTCCACCAGTCCTCTCAGATCTTTCAACCCTTAGTATTCTGAAGCCCTTAGGAAAAACTGTGACACTGTTTATGTCCTCACTCAACTTAGTCTCTGTAATTGCTACTATATCTGCCTTACTGTTGTGAATCCTATCTTTTAATTCTACTGCCTTACCAGCTAATCCATCAGCATTTGTGTATAACAATCTTAATGAGGCCCCATCCCCTGATCTTCTGTCATTATCTTCTTTATCTCCCCTTTGTCTGGAAGTATTCTGTAACGAAAATTTTTCTTCTCTTCTTCATTTCTTTCATCATTTAACCTTCTTGCCTCTTGCAACAAGTTTTTGATCTTTCCCATCTCTTCCTGTGTTCTGTATCGTCTAATGAACACTTCTTTGCATTCTTGAAGGTCTTTTAGACTTTTTTTTCTCAACAATATTTCCCTACATGTTTCCCCTCTCTCAAAGGTTACTTTTGTTGGTCTCGGCTTTCCTTCCCTCGAATATTTACCTAGTTGGTGTATGTTTACAATATCCTCAGGACCACATACTACTCCAAGCTTTCTTATCAGGTCTACAACGCTAGCTTTATTTTCTTCAAGTCTCCCCTGCCATGTTGGCTCCTGGGATTCACTTATGCCTGAGATTACCGCTGTCTTCTCCTTATCAAGTGCCTGTCTGATGAGTGGGTTTGCCCTTTCCATCACAACGTCTTTCATTTTTTCGATTACTGTCTCTTTATAGTCAACTGTTTGTATGTTTTCCAGTGCCACCACCTTTACAGCCTCTTTTACTGCCACATTCCCCTTTAGTGCATCAGCAAAGGACGTTTTCATGGCATCATTTTCCATATTCAGCTCCTGGAACTCTTTTCTGAACTGTTCAATGTTTTCCTTAATCTGAACATTCCAAGCAGCAATCTCGTCTCTCTCAGAAGAGAGCAGTGAACTAACATCTAATTCCTTTAGGTTGTCATTCAGCTGTTTGTTTTTATCTTCTTGTTTAGAAATTCTAGATTCTAGTTGACTCTTTTCCCCTTCCAGCTTCTTTATTCTTTTTTCTAGTTCCTTTCTCTCCTGCCCTTGTGCTTTATTTGCTTTATTTGTGTGTGTGTGTGTGTGTGTGTGTGTGTGTGTGTGTGTGTGTGTGTGTGTGTGTGTGTGTGTGTGTGTGTGTGTGTGTGTGTGTGTGTGTGTGTGTGTGTGTGTGTGTGTGTGTGTGTGTGTGTGTGTGTGTGTGTGTGTGTGTGTGTGTGTGTGTCATACAAAAGATACTGAAATTCCTATGTTTAAAGCATACCTCATCAGTTATAAAATTACGTGTACGCTATTCATAATCAAAATTTTAACTGCATTTGCTTCCATATTCAACTTTTTTTTTTTGCATCTGAGCCCCTCCAGAGAAACTCAACTACTAGCCTTTCCTATCCATACCTCTAACACACAAAACAGCCAGACATTCCTTTTAATTAAGTATTGGAAAATCTGTTGAGAGGAGACTTTACAAAGCAGAACCACCTTCATTCATTTCCTTTTGATCAAGGTGAATACCAAAGTGTTTTCAATAACACTTACTCTATGGTATCATTGCCGACCCCCCTCCCCCGAATACCCCCCAACTTCCACTTCCAGCTCTCGATCCAATAGAGTTCCTTGCCCTTCTACCACCACCCCACATTTTCCTTTTCCACAAGACCCCCTAACAGTCTGCGTGTGACGGTCCATTATTATTGGAAAAGCGATGTTCGATATTGAAAGAAAAAAAACTTTTGGCAAAACATATATTTTCGTTCAATCCATGTTATTCGTGCATCATGAAAATGAAGGGAAGGGCTTCGAACGCAAAATGTCGATAATATTTGTTTTTATTTCTTCACATGCGATTATTATGAACCGTAATGGAATGCAGTAACACTAGATATATAAAAACAGTAATTTGTAATTTGCATCCTACAATAGTATAGTACTTATATATATATATATATATATATATATATATATATATATATATATATATATATATATATATATATATATATATATATATATATATATATATATATATATATATATATATATATATATATATATATATGGGGTAAGAATACTTCCTTCATGTTTTTCTGCATGTCGTAATAGACGACTGAATGGGAAAGAGCGAATGAACTGGGAATCCCCTCCACTCTGTTTTCTTCCGGCAGAGAGTCAAGGTATATTGCTTTGACTCAGCCACCCCCATTACAAGGGGGAATGTGGTTCTTGCATATATATATATATATATATATATATATATATATATATATATATATATATATATATATATATATATATATATATATATGTAACATACTACTATATACATGGCCCCATTCCCCATTGTAAGGGGGGTGGCTGAGCAAAGAAACACGCATTCACCACTATCCACACACACCTCAACCATTCCTCTCAGCTCCTTGGGGATAAAAGGTTGCCACATTTCCCCCCTACCACCCTAACCGCGCCCTTCACAAGGTACACGGGCATGGATATTCTACAATGAGCCAGACAGATGCAGCTGGTTTAACCACACCGATTCATCACAAGGAACTCCCCTCACACACGTCCATCACAGATCACTGAGCTTGCAGGTGCGAGAAATCCCTCTGGCCCTCATAACCTATGCACAATCTTCATACATGCTTTCCTATCTCTTGCACGCTCTCTTCCCTGCTCCACTGACAATTCACGTGCATCCTATGCCCTTTTCACACTATCCTTCCATATCAGTCTAGGTCTTACTCTTAGCCATACGCCAACCACCTCTGCACTACACACTCTCGTTGCCATTCTTTAGTCACTTATCTTTTCCATGTGTCCAAACCAACTCAATGATTATTCTCTGATCTAACCTATCTGAAAACGTTCTTTCAAGACCCGTTCTCTACCTGATCTCCTCATTCCTTACTCCATCTATTCTAGATACACCAATAATGCTGCTCAAACAACTTCATCTCCATTACATCCAACTTGTTCTTTTCATCCTCTCTTGCATTCTAAGTCTCTGCTCCATACAATGCTCTAGGCACAATCACACCTTCATATATCCCTCTTTGCATTCATTCCTAAATACCTACTTCTCATCACACTTTCCAACCGACACAGACATTTACGCTTCCTTCACTTTATGACTTCCATCAGCATACTACTCGTCCATTCCTTGCTACGTGCAACCAGAGATGCTTAAAACTCTCAAGTTCTTCAAGCAACTCCAATGCACTTCCACATTCAGTATGCTAACATTAACCCTCCTCGCACATCTCATGACTTTACTTTTACCAATATTCACTTGAAACTTCATTCTTTCACTCCAAGCCTCTGTGTAGTATTTTTTTCATTTACTTCCATTACCACTCCATCCATATACACATTAAACAACCACCATCTTACACTTACTCGCAAAATCAGACTCCTGTCTTGACAAATGCACTATTGCAATGTATATTATGCAGCGCTGTTGTTAGAGAACTTGACCCAGGAGGTTACATACGTAGACGAATGAGGACGGGCATTCAGAATTAAAATCCCAGCTCCAACCTAAGTCCATCCCTATTCGAATGGGGATTAATAGTCCCGCACAAAACGACAAGCATAATCATCTCACCAATATGTACTCCAAATCTCTAGTATATAATACAGACAATGTACTGAAAAATCAATAACCAATAAAAATAGAAAATTATTTGCTAACGTTTTCATGAAACTTTTACTATTATTATTATTATTATATAAGACGTGTGCAGATATTTCGAAAGAAAGCTTTATAATTAATATGTGTAAATAAAAAGAAATTTAAAAAAATAACAACACTTGCACATACTATAAAAATACAGATATTAATGAGTAGAGCAAAGTCATCCTTGATGAATTATAATGTTTAATACATCCTAAAGGGTCTTCTTGAATACTTTCAATATCTGTGAAAATTTCCGTCTTTCCTGATACACGCAATAGCTAAATAGTAGCCAAGTCGCATAAATTCAATACATATAACAAGCCATAAAAAAGATATTTCTAATATGAATCTTGCGAGTTACCTATAGAAATTATATAAGTTATTATTATTATTATTATTATATATATATATATATATATATATTATATATATATATATATATATATATATATATATACATATATATATATATATATATATATATATATATATATATATATATATATATATATATATATATATATACACGCTTGATGATATATATCTATGGGTACGTTGGAAATATGATGCAAAATGCTACAGGAAATGTTGCAGTACATTTGAAAAGTTGCTGAAATCTGGGGGGATTTCAAGATGCTGAAAATATGCAACAGTTGTACTTATCTTCATATAGGGAAGGAGAGACACGGCAACTTTAGGCCTCTTTCATTGAGTATCATAGCTTGTTTCTTCAGAGACTACCAAAGAAACAATTCTCGTCTCTTTGGAGTCTATGAACAATATGTCAGAGACAAAATTGCTTCAAAGAGTGCAAGTATAAACTACCAAACTTGCAAGAATGTTACGATGAGGTAAGCTTTGTCTTTCAAGAAAAGAGAGGGCACAGCAGATTGAATATTCTTAGGTTTTCAAAAGACATGTGATGCCTCTCTTGCATGTGAGACTCATTAAGAAGCTGCAAGTAATGACAAGAATAGTTGGAAAAGTCTTGGAGTGGAAAACAACAACAACATACTCTTAAGGGAGTAGTAGGCCAGAACAATGCATGCTGTGCCTGTCTGGAGGAAGGTTGTCAGAGGGGTTCTAAAAGAATTAAGTTACAGGGCCACTTTTATTTCTTATATTTGTCTGTTCCATCTATCTACCTTGGCTGTTTCCCCCTTTAATTGGGGGGTAGCCGACATCAAAAAAAGAGGAAACAATAAGGGGATTACTTTGCTCTATGTATTAACATCCTGCGAGACGTCTTATATTTGTAAAATACATTTATTCTTTGTATATGTAAAACACTGTTTGAAAGGGCTGCAGACTACGCTACGACAGTGAAAAGGATAAAAGACAAAAATCGTTGTAGAGAACTTTAGCAAGACCTTAAAGAGACTGCACGAATGGTTAGATAACTAGTTAAAGAGATTCAATACTTCAAAATGAACAGTAAGGAGAGTGATGAAGTGTAAGAGACCATGCTTCACTATTTAATAGCAGGAGAGGAACTCCGGGAATCTGTGGACGAAATAAATCAGAGTAAATGTACTGGCCGATTCGTCTCCAGCAAAGAATATAAAGGATATATAAAGACAGCATATAATATAAGGCTGACCTAAATGTATATGGACATTATAGTGCTCAAAAATATTTACATTCCTCGTGTGATGACTATTTCTGAATCTGAAGCATGCTTCTAGAATCCGAACTTCAAAAAAACATAAACATATAAGTGAAACTTTAGAGTCAGTCTAAAATCCTGGTGACAGATACGTTATCTCATGTTATGAAAAAAAGCTAAAGGAGTTAGACTTACCATCACTTGAAGGTATAAGAAAGATAGATGATATGGTAATACTTAATAAATTTTCCTATTGTCTTGACATTGTTGATAAGGAGCGATACTTTGAGCTGGGTATCTCTAAAATACAAGACCTAGTCTAAAAATTCGTACGATTGAAGGATGCAAGAAAGTAGTATTTAGCGCAAGAGCAGTTAGCAATTAGAATTTGCAAAATGAATAGACTGTACATGGAAATTGAGTTGATAATTTGAAGGAAAGATATGACAAACGTCTGCCAAATAAATTGAACATAAGACCTTCATCTTCAGAAAGTTAACTAAGCTCAGTTAGATATCTTATTACATATCTTAATTTCAAAACATCAAAACAAAAACTGAGTACTAAACTCAAAAAATATGTGAGAAAACAATATACTGTAGAGAAAAATAATTTCAGAAACAAGAGAATATGACAGTTTGGTAATACATACCAAACTGAAAAAGGAACCTCGTAATCCAAAAATAAAAAAAGGCTAAAACTACCACACATAGCAACTTTAATACAAAATGGTATAACGACAACATAAGAACTGGGATGTATAAGACCCGTGTAATTTCATGTCACTTGACACAAAAAGAGAATATTCTAAAAGTGGATCACATTTGGGTTAAACGCCTGTTTAGCATACAAAGTGACTACCCAACCATTTTGGACCTATTTTATCCTCTCTCTCTCTCTCTCTCTCTCTCTCTCTCTCTCCTCTCTCTCTCTCTCTCTCTCTCTCTCTCTCTCTCTCTCTCTCTCTCTCTCTCTCTCTCTCTCTCTCTCTCTACACACACACACACACACACACACACACACACACACACTTATGTGAGGACGAAACTTGAATATGCAGTACTCTTTTTGGAATCCGAACTTGAAAAAGCATATAAATTTGCTGGAATAGTTCAAAACATGTTACGAAACTAGCGTAAGAAATACGCAATATTAGTTACGAGGAGAGGCTGAGGAAGTTAGGTTTACCATCTCTCGAAGATAATCTAGTACTAGAGGTCATAGTTTGTAGCTTCATGATAAAACTTCTTTGCAGGGTGTAAGGAAGTACTTTGTTAGTGTACGAATAGCAGATGCTTGGAATTCACTAAGCGAGGACGTAGTTAATGCTAATTCAATAGTTTTAGGGACGAATATGATAAGTATCATTGAGTACAAAAACGGAACCAACCAGGAGACGGGGAATTACGAGCATAGGGCTCTTTGTCGCAACCATAACTTGGCAATTGCGCGCACACACACACACACCTATATCCAGATAAAATACTGCAATAAATAAGCCACGCCCATACTACATATAAGTAATTCGCCAGCTACGGAAAATTTATTTATTTATTTTCACTGTAAATATAATATATATATATATATATATATATATATATATATATAGATATATATATATATTACAATGCTACAATGTAACCATACTGCACCATTATAAACAACACTACACTGCGTGTTGCAAGTTTGGGACTGGGGATCCCCCCTTCTGTCATTTCTTCCCGCAAAGAATCAAGGTACTTTGCTCTGACTCAGCCATCCCCTTATAAGGGGGAACATGACTCATGCATGTAGATATAGACTGAGGTCTGATATGGGGTAGAGATGCTTGTCACACAGATCTCATGAGAAGAAAAAAATAAAAACTTTACAAAAATAAGCACTAAGGATAATTTCTCTGTTCCTGGAGCTTGACCACTAGAGTCTCCTAGTGGCTGGTAAATAAAAATAAAAACTACTTCAGGGAATGCAAAGACCAATATTCTTAAGTACAAACTCCAATTACTTAGAAAGTCTTCCTCATTACCAGATACTAATGATGTTCCCTTTCCCCCACAAGGTCATAGAGGTTGCAGGTAAACAACTCAAATTGAAAAAAAAAAAAAAAAAAAAAGAGAAAGAGAGAGAGAGAAAAAGAGAAAGAAAAAGAAAAAGAAGTAAGATTTGGTCATTTTAAATCGAAGTCAAGTATTTCACAAATAATTCTTATAAGTTTTATTACTATAAATAAGTCTTGCAAACTTACATTGACTTGCAGATGCTGAACTTGCAATTAGGAAAACCCATTTGTCAGCCTACCGCAGGGAGTTAACAAGGGCACATAGCCTTAAATCCCAAAATTCAACCTGTGCGTCCATCCCATTCTCATGTGAATTAACATTGGCACATTAAACGGCAAACATATGAAAACTTATACAAAAGGCTGCACACGCAATTAAACAATTCAATATTAATTTAAAGTTATGAATATTTTCCATAAGGTAGTATGGAATACCAAACCCTTTACAAATGTTATTTACTACTAAATCTGTTGAAACTCTCTGGTCAATCTCTTCCTTAGCAAACATACACTTTAGGATAATTCCCAAAAACCACTTAGTATGCTTCACAAAAAATTGTGCATTCTTAATCATTGTGGTACTCCTCTAGAACTTGAAGAAGTACACATAATATTAATGTCTCATTGGACCATTAAAGGAAACTTAAAATTTTTGATAATCTAAAAAACACCCCCTGACTGCTATACAGTAATAAGACACTTCATAATTTTTTTTCTATATTTAATACACATGCAAAAAAATGACATAATACTAAAAATCAAAAGGGGACTGCCAAAAGATATGAGACTTTATATATATATATATATATATATATATATATATATATATATATATATATATATATATATATATATATATATATATATATATATATATATATATATATATATATATATCTCACAAAAATATGAACACGTGATACAGATATGAACACGTGATACAGATGAATAGAGGTATACTATGAAGGAATAATGAAATGATGGAATGCTGAGATCTCTTAGACTGCATATTGGTCCATCTGCTGGACTGCTCAGAATATGGACTAATATACAGTCTCAAAGATCTCAGCACTCCGTCGTTTCATTACTCCTTTGTAGCAGACCTCCTTTCATGTGTGTGTGTGTGTGTGTGTGTGTGTGTGTGTGTGTGTGTGTGTGTGTGTGTATGTGTGTGTGTTTGTTTGTTTGTTTGTTTGTTTGTTTGTGTGTGTGTGTGTGTGTGTGTGTGTGTGTGTGTGTGTGTGTGTGTGTGTGTGTGTGTGTGTGTCTGTGTGTGTGTGTGTGTGTGTGTGTGTGTGTGTGTGTGTGTGTGTGTGTGTGTAATGACACAAGTCACAGGTTTTTTAACCTTGAAGTTCAAAATAGATCTCTTATTTTCTAAAGCAATAAGCCATGTCATACCATTTATGAGTCTTGAATGATAACAAATGGTTGTGCTTTTAAACTTCACATTTGCATTTGCACAGTTCGGCGCACCGAAGGTCTGCTCTATGGCAGCTGCAGTGGGAAGAACATATTCCTTTACAACAGCATTTGATCAAAATGGAACTGCTCCCATATATATATATATATATATATATATATATATATATATATATATATATATATATATATATATATATATATATATATATAGAGAGAGAGAGAGAGAGAGAGAGAGAGAGAGAGAGAGAGAGAGAGAGAGAGAGAGAGAGAGAGAGAGAGAGAGAGAAATCAAAAAGACAATCTCTATATGTATAGAACCAATAATCGCCAATGTTGCTCTTTGATGCAGTCAATAACAATTTCAATTGATAGTAAATATGCAAAAACGGTAATATTATCTATGCTGAACTATTACAAAAATAACACTATATCAACTGACAGGTCATACACCAAGAAGAGAGAAACCTGTCATCTCACCCGAATTCAGCGGCAGAATGCCAAATATATGTTAATATGCTGATGGCTTCTAATAATAACTGACAAATATATTTACATCATAAAACACATTACGAGAGTGTCACAGGAACGAAAATAGTGTGAGAAAGGAAAAAGTTAACCAATAGCACTTTAGCTTGAGTGATCAATACAAGGCCCTTTGGAGTTTTCAGCTACCTCAAGTTACCTTAAAGACAATAAATTCACAACGGAAGAACGCGGATGCGTAGCAGAGTACAGATCTGGCAGATGCTGTGACATGCCCCATTTTATGTGACTTACAATGGAGACATTAAATAATAAAACTAATTCGGATGACAAGGAGCGTGGTTCTCTCTACACCATCTCATCGTCTCTTTTAAGGCTTTCGGATTCTGTGTTCAGCCAGACGTTTTTTCTGGTGAAAGAATTCCAATGCACATCTTAGGAATGATTTCTAGTCACTGGTTTCTATCTCTCGATCACGTCTTCTCTGTTGTGTGTTATTATTTTTTTCTCTTTTGTCATATTCTTAAGTTTTTCGCATCATATTTATCTTCGGGTTTTTTCATAGTCACTGAAAACGTAGAGGGAAAATAATCTCTTGTAAAGTTTTACTAATATACATTATTTAGTTTTAATTAGAACTCTACTTTTCACCATTGTTATATCGTATGCAATATTAACTGAACCTCAAGAAGTATATTCAATTTAATACCACATCCAATTATGAACCTAGAACGGACTGACACACAAGGTAAAAGTCACCTTAAATTTTTTCCGAGTCACTTGATCAAAGGCAGTGGAAAATTAATTTCCAAGACAAGTCACAAATACCGAAACTTTAAAGAGAACATCAAAAAAGTAACAAAAATATGACATTTCCTATTACTTAATACGGTCTTCATTTGTATTCTAGTTTCTGCTACTTATTCAACTTGGTAGACTGATCCATAAAATATACAATTGAAAATGTATTATTCCAAAATAAATGCAAATATGCTAAACATACCCAATATCAGTCATAAACTAAGCTAAAGATGGTCTATACATCCTTTCATTGAAACTAACGAATTTACTGCAAAATACCGCTGTGACACGTTGCTAAAGTGCGCCAATCGGGAAACGACTAAAGTGGTTTCGATCTCACTGCAAGCCTTAAAGGCGCCTTAATCCTCCAACACCAGTATATCTGTTCACCCTCATTCAAATGGGAATCGATTGAAACACAAAACGGTGAACAAAAGTATTGCAAAATTCCAAAGATATGCGTAGCTGCTAGTACAACAGTGACCTTACGCATCAATACAGTTCACTGACAAGACTTATGCAGTCAACAAGAGCTAAGATAGTGACACGAGCCACTACCATCAGCTTTCCTACCTTGGACAGGTCGGCGGTGGATATTTTTTCATATTCATAGAAATGAGATTGAGCTCGACAGCAATTTACGAGGAGTCAACGGCAGTAACATCAAAGAAATTGAGGTCTGAAGACTTGTGCCAAAGAGTCACTCTTTGACTTAGAATATATAGTGGATTTCAAAGTTAATAGGTGCACAAATGTTTCAAAGAGGTAATATACGCTTACGAGATCAAAATTGTAGGAATTTGTGTGCATTTAGTAATTATCAACGCAGAAAACATCAGCTTTTTAAAAAGCATCGCGAAAGGAGAGGATAAAAGGAAAAATCAAATAAGAAGTTAATTTAAAAAATAAAAAATAAAAGAAAGTACAATAATATGTGTCCAAGTCCTTAACAGAATGTACCAATAGCATATAAGTCAAATCTTTGGGATGAACTAAAAAACATGACTGCATCAGTATATTTTATATATATATATATATATATATATATATATATATATATATATATATATATATATATATATATATATATATATATATATATATATATATATATATATAAAATTGGTAAATAATTATTCGTTTATCACTTAATAAAGATTCATAACGAAAATACCCGTCACATAATAATTGTAATAGAAGTTTTATAATTCCGGAAAAAAAGAAATTATGGAAGAGTGACGCCGTCAAACTAGAAAATTATGGGTTCCATATAAAATTCTAAATGGAAGTTGAGAACGGGTTATATATATATATATATATATATATATATATATATATATATATATATATATATATATATATATATATATATATATATATATATATATATATTTATATATATATATATATATATATATATATATATATATATATATATATATATATATTTAAACTTATACTCTACTTCCATTTAGGATTCTGTAAGAAACCCTAGATCTTTTAGTATGGCTGTCATTCTTCCATAATTTCTCTTCTTCCTGAAAGATTATTAAATTTCTATGATTATTTTTATATAACGAGTATTTTCATTATGCAAATTTATGTAGTGACCAACGAAAAATTAATATATATATATATATATATATATATATATATATATATATATATATATATATATATATATATATATATATATATATATATATATATATAAATTTAAAAATTATTTTCCACTGATCTCTATATAATTATTCAAATGAAAATACTATTCATATGAAAACATATATATATATATATATATATATATATATATATATATATATATATATATATATATATATATATATATATATATATATATATATATATACATATATATATACATATATATATATATATATATATATATATATATATATATATATATATATATATATATATATATATATATATATATATATATATATAGGTAGGAAAAGACCATTAAATAAAACAACGAAAATATATATATAAAAGTACTTACTAATTAGTACTTTTTATATATATTTTCGCTGTTTTATTTAATGTGTTTTTCCTACCATTTTAGACTGTATGTTAACAATTCAGTGTTATTAATATATATATATATATATATATATATATATATATATATATATATATATATATATATATATATATATATATATATATATATATATATATATATATATATATATATATATTAAAATAAAAAAATGCAAGAAGAAAATGTAAAAAAATAAATAAATAAAAGTATTAAATTGCCACTTTGACTTACAACATCAAAGAGACAACTGCAAATTGAATAGATACGATTCACCTCTTGGCAACTGGCATCCACAGTTAATGAACTCTCAAAGTTATGTCAAAATAATGAAATGAAGATTATACAAATGAAAAAATCACCTTTGTACCTCTGATTTGACAATTTCAATTTCACATCTGCAAATCAAGTAAATATAATATACTCTCATGATTACAGAAATCCAAATATAGGCCCCAGCTAGTCTAATATTAATGAAATTTATAACAGGAAAAATTACATTGCCACCTTTAATTTAAGATTTCAGTGACATATTACACATTAATGCAATATACTAAGTCACATGGCAACCGATATATCCAGTTGGTTTCTAAGGAATAAAATGAAATTCAAATATAAAGACAGCAACACTGATTTTAAAGTGTCAAAGATACTATTACAAATTAAGAAAATATATTTTCATGAAAATCGGCAAACAAAGAAACAATTTAATGGTGCAAACAAGTAGAAGTTTATTTTAATTTACGACTTCAAGGACAACAATGTAAAACTGAGTGCATACTGTATACTAGTTGGATGATAACCATTGTATATATATATATATATATATATATATATATATATATATATATATATATATATATATATATATATATATATATATATATTTAATTACTATACCTGTTCCGTCTATAATGAAATGGTGTGACGAAATTGCAAAATTACATTGTCACCTCTGAACTTTAATATCAAAGACATAATTGTAAGATGGACTTGGTTGTTCTGTTTGACACAATACTTTCAGCAAACATACTTTATAACGTAGCAAGTAGTGTACCAATATAAATACTTTAACTAGTATCAAGAAAATGAAATAGTGCAAAAATAAAAGAAAAATATTTGTTACCTTAACTTGTATCTAAAATGACAATGGAAAATAAATGGGGAAAAAAAAGACTGCTACCTTTAAGTTAGAGCTTGCAGGTTATCAAGAAAATCCACTTGTAATGTGACAGCCAACATACAATACTGTATAATATACACCCCATCTCATTTTCATATAATGAAACAGAGTAAATAATTTGGAAAAATGATACTTGACACCTTTGCCTTGGGTCTTCAGACACCATTGCAAAAAAAAAAACTGGCTATTGATCTTTACTCCTTGGTGAAAGCAATCTCATCAAGGTGGATATCCTTCGACTCATCTCATTTTAAACAGATTTCCAGTATTAAATCGAGTCAAGAGACCATAAGAGAAAATGAAAGAGATTGAATTTTGGACATCCAGCTGCTGATTTTATCTTCCTTACTTAAGCTGCAAAATTCTTTTAACAAAAAGGAAAATGTATTAAAGTTTAATGTTTTCGAAAAGAGAATCAGAAGGCTGTCAGCTCAATAGGGTAACTGAGTTACTTGGCTTCACATTATTTTCGCCCAAAGTATACTCATTTGTGAGACTAAAGATTTTCGAAATAATAATCATAGAGCTGTAAATTCAAAAAGATAATCCAGATGAGAACTAATTCGCTGCAAAGTCTATGAATATTATCCAAATAAGAATTAAACTTTTAATTTTATGAAGATAACTACGTTGCAGTTTACAAAATATTATAAAGCAAAAGAAATGTTTTCGAAATACGGATCAGAATGCTTTAGACTCAAAAGAAATCTTAATTACATACTTGATTTTCAATTATACTTAGCAGAGGTAAAATAATTTTCTGAGGATTTATCTTTCGAAATAAGAATTTGCAAGATGTAAACTCTTGACAAATGAATTGAGTACAAAAGTTTCAAATCACATTTAGCTACAAAAATATCTTCATTTTTCAAGGTCTAATGCTTTCGAAATAAGTATTACAAAGCTGTGCACTAGCAAAAAAGAAAAAAAAAGTCTCGAATTATATTCTGAAAAAATAAACAATTTATAGTAGGAATAAAGCTGACAATAGGTATTCAAAAGCTATCATCCTAAATTACGAAATTTATGAAACTATCTGATGTTTGAGGCGTAAGAAGGAGCATGTCTTCCCATTTAATTTATTAAGGCTAATACCCAATCATGAGGACTTCCTGTTTCATTTATGACGAGAATGATCTCAACAATACAATTAGAGCCGTCAGCTTTTAGCGAGGTAATCGAGTTACAAGGTTTCCACATATTTCCAGAAAAAGAAATTGACGTCTTAGATAAAACATTTTTATAAAATGCTTACAATTAAACAAGATAATTGAGTTTGTCATACAAGGCGCCAAAGTCAAGATGAAATCATTTTCTCTCTACATTACAACAAAGTTGTAGGACGATGTACTTCCATTCTAACTAAAGGCAAAAGTTAGCTGATAGTGTTCCACCTCAGACTCAACACATCTAACAGAGCTGTCACTCAACTTTATGTGCTACATATCAGCGGGATTCCTACTTATCCATTAGTGG
Source organism: Halocaridina rubra (assembly GCA_037179515.1). Classification (NCBI taxonomy): domain Eukaryota; kingdom Metazoa; phylum Arthropoda; class Malacostraca; order Decapoda; family Atyidae; genus Halocaridina; species Halocaridina rubra. Next base: position 91,514 of record JAXCGZ010017076.1, on the reverse strand, counting down.
TTCCTCAAAAAAAGCTAAATAAAACACCATCATAGCTCGAACTCAGAACTCCTGGACAACAGCCAGGTGCAGTACCCATTAAGTCATCAACGGTATTGGAAATAAATGTATACAGTACATAAAGTTATCTAACAGAAACAGAGGTATAAATCCTAACTGAGAGACTAATTCCAATTCTATCCTGCTTTGGGAAGGAAATGTCATCCCCTGGGAAGCAATTCCTGCAATCCTATTTTCCAGGTATTAGCTTCCTATTATCAAAGTCCAAAGAGACGTAATAAGAAGAGAGAAACTTTGTATCTATCTTCATTTCTTCATTTCGTCATTTAGTTCTCTATTTATGTATTTATACTTATAATTCATGTATCTATTATATGAAAAAAAAACAGATACTCCGTTAACAAATATAATCAAATAAATAAAATGATATGTGCTTTTACTTGTGATTCCTGCTAAACTTAGTAATACAAGACCATTTTACAAGTCAAATGCAATGAAAGCTCATTACCTATATAGTTAGCTGAACTAAAAACCCATAAAGTGCTAATTGAAAAATAGGACGACGAATAAAAATAAATCATTCAAATCTCCATTTCTGGGCTGTATTAATAACTTAATATAAGAAATAGCAAGTGGCATATTAAACAAAAACTAACAGAGGAAGAAGAAATTGGAAAAAAAATTCTTATTTGATATTTTACTTAAACCGCAGTACAAAGGCCTTTTCGCCAGCCAGGAGATAAATAGTCCAAAAGTTCTCTTTGAGATATAACGACAATACAAAAATATTGGGCTTTATAATGCTGACATCAGCAGTAACCTCAAATATGTGAGCTTTACACGCGTACATACAGCTAAACTTGATGTAAGGAGTCAATGAAATGAATAAGCAACTAGGAGACAGACTGTTACCAAGATAAGGACCTCTATTGTAATCACATACAGGTATTCACACTAAGAGACGAGACAGAGAACCACGAGAAATTTTATTTTCCGATACGAAAAATAAGACTACGTATAAGTTAATTTATCAAAGCAACGTTTATAATTTGAGTTACTAGTAGTGGCAAAAGTAACGCCTCAGGTATACAGGTTCTCTAATAAGCTCCAATAATATGTAGGGGTGCTGAAAAGTACCTGGCTTTGGGTAAAAGAAAATAAAGGAGGATCAGTTAATTATGATTTTATTCAACACATTCCCCTCCCAGATTCACACACTTATTGCAGAAGTCCTTCAGCTTTTGTAAGCCCTGAAAAATGAACTCTGAAGGATGGGCCTCTAACCAGGTCTCTGTGGAAGCGATCACTTCCGAGTAGGAGTAAAATTTCGTTCCTCTGAGATGTTACTTCAGTTGTGGAGAGAGGTGATAGTCGGAGGGGGCCAAGTCTAGAGAGTAAGGTGGGTGGTCTACCAATTCGAAGCCAAAGTCGCGTATTTTCCATAGAATTTCATGTGCTGTGTTTGCTGGTGCATTGTCCTGCAAAAATAGGACACAACGACTCAACTTTCCACAACGCTTCTGCTACAAAACTTCACATAGTTTGTCCAATAGAGACATGTAGTATTTTACATTGACGGTGCAACCCATTGGTAGGTTTTTTGAGAAATAATATGTCCCAGAACACTGAAGTCAGAATCTTACCAGCTGACTTCTGGCTCCAAAACTTCATGGGACGCGGTGACCCGCTGTGCTGACACTGCATTAATTGCTGCTTGGTATGGGGATTGTAATGATGAAGCCAATTTTCATCCATGGTGACTAAATGAGCCATAAAATCAGCCTTTCACATTGCAAACCGGTCCAAAATCGCCTTTGATGTTGTAACTGATGCGATTCTCATCTGAGTTCAGGTATAACGGCCCCCATTTTGCGGAAAGCTTTCTCATGTCCAGAATGTTGTGGATAATGTGGCCAACTTTTTTAGCGGGAAATCACCAAAGTCTCAGCTATGACATCTGTTGAAATCAGGTGATCTTCAAGAATCATTACATGAAGAGTGTTGGCTTTGTCCTCTGTGGTTGCGGAAGTTGGTCGTCCTGACTGGGATACATCTGTGACCTCGAAATGACCAGTCCGAAACCTTGTCGCCCAGATTTTCGCTGTGGAGTATAATGGGCAGTCATCCTTCAAGACTTCCTGCATCTCAAGAAACATATAACCCTGTAAACAGCCTCTTACAGTAATATGCCACACCTTTTAATACATGACCACCTATATTTGATTCTGAACATCATCCATAAATTGATGGATGTTAAGTGTATATAAGAATATTCCATATCAAGTGTCTTGAATGTATATATAACAAAACCAATGTACGAAGTTCCTGATTTCAATGTCAAGGAAACTCATTTTCATATCAATGTTATATAATAATGTTTTAAGTAAGTTTTGTTAATTGCAACTGTAAATAGTAAGAATATTATTAATCTTATATAGTAAAGCTTTTTCACTATATTGCTACTGAAAATAACAAGATATTATACAATGTCTAATTTGTCTATACTGTGGCTATTGTAAATGCTTACAGCACCATGTACATGCCTGTGTGTCACGATTAATAGAATTTTTGCTTTGTTTTACTGCTTAAAGGATTTTTTTATGTATGACGCTGTAGTGAGCAATAAATTAATCAGACATCAGCTATATATAGTATTGTTCCTATCAGCTGAACAGTAAATACGCTTAATGACACCTATAAGAACAATTATCTTGTTTCTGTTAGAGTAAGTGAGCTACCATCCAATTCAGTGTCTTTCTTAATTACCTTCAAGGTGTTTTGCAGCGAATCACAGAAAAATTCTGGTATAACTTGGAGCCCAACAAATTTCTTTGTATCACTTGGTGTATATAATCTCCCATACTCAGTGTCCAGATATAATCATTTTGAAAAGTAGGACGCTGAGCAGTTCAGACGATGGATTCGTTTCTTGGCCAGAGGTGAAGGATGTCTTCCTTCTCCCACAGCGGACTTCATGGGCTCTGGAACCTTATGAGAGGCCTTCATCCCTTATCTCAAGCAGTAGTAACAAAACAAGTGTTGATATGCAGTCTCCCTTCCTCAGTGCTCATTAATCCCTTATATGACATTTGCATTGCTACTTCGTCGCTTTTCACACGACTCTGCAATGATATTTTTTGCTTTATTAGGAGAGTAATTTTCATGCAATGGAACCTAAGGTTGAGTGGACGCTGCCATAACCTTCTTTTCAAGCTTACAGAGATAAGCCAGTCAGCAAAGTATATCTGGAAAATAATGAAGAAAAAAGAAAAGAAAATGTACAAAGTATGGCTTTCTTTCTAACCCCCTGGCAAAAGGTTATGTATACCCTGTCTCTCTTTCTCTCTCTCTCTCTCTCTCTCTCTCTCTCTCTCTCTCTATATATATATATATATATATATATATATATATATATATATATATATATATATATATATATATATATATATTGCGAGACAGCTAACAGTATGCCCCTTTTTTCTTAATCTTCTTATCACTACGGCAACTTCCGGAGTTATATATGCAGGAGCTTATGCCCAAAAGCGGTAAGATACGTAAGATGAAAGAACAAATCTGGAACTCCCCATTTTTTTTTCAGTATTTGAATATTTTATGAGTATACTATAACAACCTTTAGGGAAGACAACGTTAGGTAGTCTATCACAAAAGTGGCCTGCTGTTTATATAAGTATTTATTCTGCAGCAAAGAAAACATTAAAATCTATTAGAAATGTACAAATTCAGCCCCAACTTCAAAAAACGATGTAAAAGTGAACCGTCTTACATATTTACAAAATGTAAAAGTAGTTTTTCAAATCCCTCCTTTCATAGGACTTTTAAGAAGATATATAAGCCTCTTAGGAGTGAAAATTAAAGGCAACAACATCTGTGAAGCTTATAAGTAAAGAAGATACATCAGTACCGCCCAGGTCTTGGTTTTTATTATTAATATTACACAAAGTGGAATAATATGACAAATGTTTTTAAAATATGACTTTTAGAGCATTAAAAAACATCAAAGCGTCTCTCGGGCAAACACTGCGATTTTTTTCTTATTAAATGGAAAACATGATATTTAAGCAGCCTTTCCTACTGCTTCTTGCAAAGCGTTCCAGAAACAATGAAATCTCTGGTGTAAAATTGTACACACACAAAAATTACAAAATTTTAAAACAAGCGGACATATTGGTACTATTAATTAACTCTTATTCACTTTTTACTAATAAATAATAGATTATATAATAAAACAGTTTTGCCTAACATTACCTTTTAAAATTGCAAAGAAATATTTATGATTTTGGGGGGTGAAATGTTTTTACGAACTTAAAAATGAAGAGAGGCATAAGCACGATTCAGATTTTTAGTATAATTATAATAATTATATATTTTTTCCTTTCGCATTTATAACCAAGATATCTAATTAGAGCGAAAATCATTTTGTGAAATTTAAAAACCAACAAAAAATTACGATAGATATATTTTATTTTATTTTTAATAAAATAGATTAATTATAACAATACAATTTTTTTCCACCACTGAAGTTTTGTGTAAAAAAAAACCGGTTTCATGAAATTCATTTTAACAGGACAAAACCATCCATTAAATTTGCATATGAACAATATATATATATATATATATATATATATATATATATATATATATATATATATATATATATATATATATATATATATATATATATATATATATATATACAGTCGAAACTTCGATTACGAATGCCCAAAACCACAAACAAATTGACCTATGACCACAATTTGCAAACAAATTTTGAATCGACATGCGAACAATTCTTCGAGATACGAACGCATATACATACACACATCAGCCCGGGCGGCCACGTGTTTGCTCTTAGTTCTCCATTGGTACACACACTGTGAAGAATGCTTGTTGTTCTTTCGTAGTAGATTTTCACATTATTTGCTTTTTACTTTAAATTAGCCCTCATTATGTCTCGCAAGAAAGTGAAAAGTATCAGTGATAGAGACGTTACAAAGCCTAAATGCATTATTGTGAAAACGAAGAAAGAAATAATAGCTAAACTTGAGATTATTCATCATGATTTTGATCTCGCCAAGCAGTATGACATGGCAAAATCGACCATCTGTACTATCTTAAAGAATAAAAAGGCCTTAAAGGCGGCTGACGTGGCTCAAGTAGTGACAATATTAACGAAGCAAAGATCCCAAGTAATAGAAGAGGTAAAGTCTTTTTCTTTTATTTAGATAAATGAAAAAGAGCTTGCTGGAGATAGTGTTAGCAAGGCTATAATATACGCCAAGGCTCTACAGCTACACCATGATTTAGAAGGGAAAACTTCGAGTGCTACTGGCGCTAAAATTGATGAATTTAAAGCAACCAGAGGCTGGTTTGAAAAATTTCGTTGACGAACTGGAATTCATAGTGTTGTTGGGCATGGAGAGGCCGCTAGCTCGGACCAAAAGGCAGCGGGTTACTATATGGTGGAATTTGTTAAATTTATTATTTAATAAACTTCTCGAGTTGCAACGTGACCACGTGAAGACTATCCTGGAGGAGCAATCAGTGGAGGAGTTCGAGAGGGTAAAGGTTTCAAGTGATAATATAAAAAAAAGTTTATAGTAAGTACAGTGATGTGGAGACTTTCATCGAGAGGCATCACCCAAACAAAACTGTGACCAACAGTGCAGTAATCATTTTACATAACAATGTTGTGTCCCATTTCCAAAAACTTCAAAAGACAAATTTCTCTGGATCGTTTTCTTGTGCCAACACCAGCCAGCGAACCACCTTGCAGGAGAGAATAAAGAGAGAAAACGCCAGAAATACCTACATACTTCCCCGGTGTTATAATGGAAGGGGACTCTCCTTCGAAGGAGTAGTCCTCCTCCTCCCCCTCCTCCTCCACCTCCATCCACGTGCACCAGCAAGTATTAATCACAAAGTATTTTACTGATAGAGTACTGTATTTTTCTATAATTAAGGTTATTTTTCATTCCATTCTATATTTCTGCCACATATAAACACATAAAAAAAAGGTGTTTCTGGGTCTGAGGAACGGATTAATTGGATTTACAGTAATTTCAAAGGGTAAAATTGTCACAGCTCACGAACATTTTGGTTTGCAAATGAGGTTAAGGAATGGATTAAGTTCGTGACCAGAGATTCTACTGTATATATATATATATATATATATATATATATATATATATATATATATATATATATATATATATATATATATATATATATATATATATATATATATATATATATATATTTTTTTTTTTTTTTTTTTTTTTTTTTTTTTTATGAGGCTGCAATAAACTTTTTTTTTTTACATCTTGGATTACCAGAATGCAGTGACCACAAAATCACCAATTAGTAATCTTACTATCAAAATTAAAGTCTACAAGAGACTTATGCAAAATTATAACGTATGCTAATGACAAGGGTGTTGCTGCGTTGAATATAAAATAATAATAATAATAATAATAATAATAATAATAATAATAAT
>JAXCGZ010017076.1:70000-72500 GCA_037179515.1 Halocaridina rubra | reverse complement strand
CGAGTCCCGGTCGGGGTAAAAAATGATTCATGTTTTCACATATGTAATGTGCTATTTGGTTATTTCATGGCCCAAATGAGATTGGGAATCGAATTAAATGCTAAAATGAAGCCACGAGTGAGGTTGGGGAATCTGTAATATGAACATAGTGGCATTCAGTTAGAATGCGTTCATTCCTATGTATAGCAGATATAAGCTATAAGGTTGGGTTCCTTTTAACCTTCTGTGGTGTAGTGGTAGCGCCTTGACTTAGTAATCATAAGTCCTAGGTTCGAGTCCCGGTCGGGGTAAAAAATGAATCATGTTTTCACATATGTAATGTGCTATTTGGTTATATATATATATATATATATATATATATATATATATATATATATATATATATATATATATATATATATATATATATATATATATACGCACACATTATTATTCGAAAATGAACTCTTCTGTAAATGTATTTTCAGTCTATACCTACTTGTAGACACATTTATTTTAATTCCCTGGTAGATAGCGAGGAATATTTAATTACTTTCTTAAGTGTTCTTTCGTTCTGTGTGATACTGAAGTAAGCAGTTGTCTTTACGTAGAGTTTTTCATTTTCTTCTATGAAGGTTTTCGTGTATTTTTTTTTTATTTTTTTGTATCTATCAGTAGGATGATTAGCTTCGTACGTCATCTTGAGACCAGTACATTCGATCCTTCACTTAAATGGCTTCTGTACGCATGGAGAGAGATATATAACTATATAGTAGGTAGGCCCATGGCATCAACCACTCGTTGCGATACTACAGCTGTAGATCTTTTGTATTTAAATAAGACTGTCTGAGACAGCTCGATATTAATTCTTACTTCAGTTACGGTTCTTTTTCTATGCCTACATCAACACCGTGTATTTTTGGATATGCGTCACACATCTCTTGCTATCCTTCACATCTGACAAGTCATACTCTTTATTCTTGTTGTTTTTGTTCGTGCCCAGGTCTGATGACGGCATTTTTTTTATTTAGACCGCCCTGGTGTCACACACACACACACACACACACACACACACACACACACACACACACATATATATATATATATATATATATATATATATATATATATATATATATATATATATATATATATATATATATATATATATATATATATATATATATATATATATATATATATATGCATTTAAACTTTCCAGGTAATATAAACTGATCCAGAAAGCATAACCAGTGTAATAGAATACATTAAATTAAACAAATAAAGGCTCTCTGTTTAACCGAGGAAGAAAAAGTAAAACAGCACATACATAAAAACAAACAACCAATATACAAAAAATGGAAATAACACGCCTACCCCCAACTCCTAAAGCAACCGGAATAGGAAACGCAAAGCGGTCCACTATAGATTGAACTATGAATTTCTAGTCAAATTCTTTAATATATATTTTACCAAAACTTTATATGACGAAATAATAAATCAATCAATATTAAAATATATATATAAATAATTCATAGTGCAATATATATATATATATATATATATATATATATATATATATATATATATATATATATATATATATATATATATATCAAATAAGCACATTACATATGTGAAAACATGAATATTTTTTTTTTTTTTTTTTTTTTTTACCCCGACCGGGACTCGAACCTAGGACTTATGATTACTAAGTCAAGGCGCTACCACTACACCACAGAAGGTTAAAAGGAACCCAACCTTATAGCTTATATCTGCTATACTTGGGAATGAACGCATTCTAACTGAATGCCACTATGTTCATTTTACAGATTCCCCAACCTCACTCGTGGCTTCATTTTAGCATTTAATTCAATTCCCAATCTCATTCGGGCATGAAATATCAAATAAGCACATTACATATGTGAAAACATGAATAATTTTTTTTTACCCCGACCGGGACTCGAACCTAGGACTTATGATTACTAAGTCAAGGCGCTACCACTACACCACAGAAGGTTAAAAGGAACCCAACCTTATAGCTTATATCTGCTATACTTGGGAATGAACGCATTCTAACTGAATGCCACTATGTTCATTTTACAGATTCCCCAACCTCACTCGTGGCTTCATTTTAGCATTTAATTCAATTCCCAATCTCATTCGGTCATGAAATATCAAATAAGCACATTACATATGTGAAAACATGAATAATTTTTTTTTACCCCGACCGGGACTCGAACCTAGGACTTATGATTACTAAGTCAAGGCGCTACCACTACACCACAGAAGGTTAAAAGGAACCCAACCTTATAGCTTATATCTGCTATACTTGGGAATGAACGCATTCTAACTGAATGCCACTATGTTCATTTTACAGACTCCCCAACCTCACTCGTGGCTTCATTTTAGCATTTAATTCAATTCCCAATCTCATTCGGGCATGAAATATCAAATAAGCACATTACATATGTGAAAACATGAATAATTTTTTTTTACCCCGACCGGGACTCGAACCTAG
>JAXCGZ010017076.1:57500-65000 GCA_037179515.1 Halocaridina rubra | reverse complement strand
ACTGTGAATTACATGCACATAGCATTTCCAAAACGGGTTTTGGGTATATATGTTGTGTGTGAAATCCAAAAACACAAAAATAAATGTCTACACAAGGAAGCAAAACTCAAATCCGTAATATATTAGGACGTACAAAACTTTCGGATCCTAAATACATCAATGTAAAAGTTATAAATTATACATAATAAATATTTATCAGAAGAAATAGTCATTTAAAGAAAAGGAGACTATCGAGGCAATAACTTAGTCAGGATTTTCAAATACGATGCTACTTATTATCTCATGATTTTGTGTACAAGCAAATAATAAAAACTGCTTATGCGGATTTCCCAGAATCTAACCACGCTGGATGCAAGCCAGAACTTGGCTAAATCGAAATAAATGGTGTCAGGAAAGGACCTCTAGCCATAAGCCACTAAACCAAATCCAAACACTAGCTTCCAGGAGGACCAATAGAATCAACGATCCAGTATGAACGTAGAAAGAGCCCCTGATAAGCAATATTATATATATATATATATATATATATATATATATATATATATATATATATATATATATATATATATATATATATATATATACTCTGGACAAACTTACAAATAAATAGTAGACGACATAGTTCAAAAAATATTTCAATTTTATGAATAATTCTGTGACATGTGTTAGGCCTAAAGCTGAATTAAGTTTCATCGCTAGGGAGTAACGCATTTGAAATCTTAAAATAACAAATGTAAACAAACACATAACGTTTGAAAAATCTCATGTACATACCAAATATGTCTGAGTTACGTGAGCCGAGTTTTAAGGAAAAGGAAAGCTCCAAGGAATGGAATCTACCACAACAGGTATACAGCCGAAAAGCTCAAAAAAGCCCCGAGGAAAGACTGAAGGACTTAAATTTACTAAATCGTCAGTTTAGAATAAGAAGATGGGAGTGAAAAATGGCTTAGAACAAGAAGGGAGTGAAAATTAGTTTAGAACAAGAAGATGGGAGTGAAAATTAGTTTAGAACAAGAAGATGGGAGTGAAAATTAGTTTAGAACAAGAAGATGGGAGTGAAAATTAGTTTAGAACAAGATGGGAGTGAAAAAGAAAATAAAAGTTCTGGCACAAATCTTACAGGTACAAGACGTAAGTGGGGAGAAGGTGTAAAAGTTCTAAGAAAATCTAGAGGAATACTATCTACCACAACAAGAACTGAGTGGAGGAGGAAAGGGGTAAAATTTCTGTAGAAAGACTAAAGGGAAATATCAACAACACGAAGAGAAATAAACTGGAAGTGAGAGGAGAAAGGAAATTTTAGGAAAAAAAATGAAAAAACTATATTTACCACCATATGAATTAAGAAGAACCAGGTAGGAGTAAGTGGTGGGCTCCATCTATCAACTGGTACAAAGTATATTGGAATCATATAGAGAGGTCAAAAGTACTGAAGTAAAAGTTTTGAAGAAAAACTGAAGGAATTGCATCTATCACAATGCAAAAAAAGAAAAATGAGAAGTAAAAAGAAAGGTATAAAACATTTTGAAATAGACTGAAGGAATATCATCTTCCACAAAGTGAATATAGCAGAACGGGAAAGCGAGAAGTTTTTAATGCAAGAATGAGTGCATTACATCTTTCATGACACTGAAGGAATATCTTCCACGGTTTGACCATCGAATAGCAGTGAGGGGAAAAGAAACAGCTCTTGAAAAATGACCGAAGTCATTGATTATATATATATATATATATATATATATATATATATATATATATATATATATATATATATATATATATATATATATATATATACAGAGAGAGAGAGAGAGAGAGAGAGAGAGAGAGAGAGAGAGAGAGAGAGAGAGAGAGAGAGAGAGAGATTCTCCACTCAAAGATGGGTCGAACGGGTCATGGAAGACCCGTTAGGCGGGCGTCAGCCGGTACAGGCCCCAACCCCCAACTGTGGTGACCAGCCACAGCAGTAACTTCCCCAGTGAACGGTTTAAACTTTCTTGCCTGGACACAACATCAATAAGGAAAAATGAAAAGAGAACAACTTCTGAAAAAGAAAAATGACTTAGGGAATAATAGCTTTCAAAACAAGGATATATAAGAACGTGAACGTAGGAGAAAATAAAAGTTTTAAGAAAAGATTGAAAGAATTATATATATTACAAGCTGAATGCTGAGATGAAAAATGAAAATAGATGGAAAGTGTGACTTTTTACTAAACTTGGTAAAAATAACTTCTTTCACAACAAAGACCTAGAACTAAATGTGGAAAGACGTAAAAGTTCTCATAAAAACTAAAAGAATTATATCTAGTATTGTTTGAATATATAAGAAAATATGGAGAGAAAAAAGTTATAAATATAGACAGCAAATTACATTTACGGCAATAATATATATATATATATATATATATATATATATATATATATATATATATATATATATATATATACAAAATAGAACAAGTTGAGTTGTAGGGAAGATTAATGCTCACAATAAAGACTGAGGGAATGACATCTACGACAACTCGAATATAGAATAGGCTGACATGGCAAGTAACCTCTTATACAAGGCTCAAAACTAAAACTCAGAAGTGAAAATTTGGTGAGAAAAGCTTTATTAATGTGTGATTTTGTAAATGCTTAGTTTGTACATTCAAGTATTGGGCATTAGAGACAAAAAAAAATATGACACGTAGACGGGGAGTTACGAAAATGGTACTTTCTCAGTTAAGTATTTGAAAAATTAATATGGGCATTTCACTTAGAGAGAGAGAGAGAGAGAGAGAGAGAGAGAGAGAGAGAGAGAGAGAGAGAGAGAGAGAGAGAGAGAGTCAATGCAAAAATAGCATAATACCAATACCGAACAAAATTAAACCGTAAATATCGCAGAATCTTTTTACCACAGATGGATTTCAATATTTAATTCAAAATACTCCATCATTTGCATACCAGAACCATTAATCAAGCATAGCTAAACACTCTCTCTCTCTCTCTCTCTCTCTCTCTCTCTCTCTCTCTCTCTCTCTCTCTCTCTCTCTCTCTCTCTCTCTCTCTCTCTCTCTCTCTCTCTCTCTCTACATTATAATTCATTCAACGAATATGACATTCATCTCCCGTTGAACAAATTGGAAAGTTTGAGATGGACAGGACATACAACACGTGATCTGAAAGCAAATCATATATCACTGCTAGGCAACAGCCATAACATATTTTCTTCTACGTGATATAGCACTCTCTCTCTCTCTCTCCTCTCTCTCTCTCTCTCTCTCTCTATCTATATATATATATATATATATATATATATATATATATATATATATATATATATATATATATATATATATATATATATATATATATATATAAATGTTCCAGTTACCTTCTCTTTAGAAAAAAAAAAAATATATATATATATATATATATATATATATATATATATATATATATATATATATATATATATATATATATATATATATTAATACTGATAAGAAACAGCTAATATATATATATATATATATATATATATATATATATATATATATATATATATATATATATATATATATATATATATATATTAGCTTGTCTGTAATTAAAGCAAACAAGACAATAAGATCAGGAGTGACGAAAAGAGGTTAGTTAACATGAGCAAAAAAGTAAGTAAAAAACGCAACTTACTTCTATGCAACTTAATAGGTAAGTCCAATTAAACTTACTGCCACTGAAAACAATTAGGTCAATACACATCGGAACGGATATAACATTTTTTTTTTTTATTATGGATGACTATAATTAGACTGATATGAACGGCCAGGAGACGGGGAACCAAGAGCAATATTTTCTCTATATAAATCAGACAAGTAAATTACTTTTTAGTTACTCTACTTGCCAATGGCCATACCAAGGTGAGTGCGCCGCTTTTTTTCGTCTGATCACGAGGCAATGTTAGGTCTGGTCAGTAATTGGATAAGTGTTCGCCGGGGAATACCACATGGATTCGGTTTTACGTCACGAACTCCCTTTTCTACTAAGGGCTAGGACGGTTGCCTTCTTACGGAGGACTTGTTTTGGCAGATGTAATCGTTACCCTGAGTGTATGCCCTTACAAACCTCAGTCCGTGACGGGGCGCGAACCCTCGACCTGCCGCCTCAGAGTCGCAGACGCTACCATTTTGCCACGGAGACTACTTGGGGGGGGAGAATACCACATACTTTTGGCATATTAGGAGAAAGTCATAGAGTAGCTTTATAGGCCACTACTTAAAATCTTCCGTGATATAATATTTTCCTTCAGTATTCCCTTCTTTAATACATCTCTACATTTCCATATCCCTTTCCTTTAAAAAAAATAAAATAAAATAAATGTATAGATCCTGTGAGAGCGTTCTACCCTTATTCAATCTTACCTATACAGACACATCTAAGCGAGATGGTCTGCCCACTCTCTTTTTCGCTTTCTTTATTTCAACCTCTGATTTAAATCATAACTCTGGTGGCAGCTATTAGCACTGAGCAGGTGCGAGCGGATACATCCATTTAGCGTGGTACAATATCTCTCATCACCACTCCCAAGCTATTCAATATCTCTTCCATGTTCCTGTGATATACCACGTGCACCCAATGCTCCTTTCACCACATCCATCCCCATCATTCTAGGTCTACCTCTCAGCCTTACGCCAATTACATTTCCTCTCCACACTCTCTTTGCCTATTGTTTATTACTCTCAACACTGTAGTCAAACGTACAATAATAATAATAATAATAATAATAATAATAATAATAATAATAATAATAATAATAATAATAATAATAATAATAATAATAATAATAATAATAATAATAATAATAAAAAAAATTAAAATAATAAAGATAATAATAATAATTATAGTCAATATAATAATCATTTCATTCAAGGACCCTTGTATATCAAATAATAATAATAATAATAATAATAATAATAATAATAATAATAATAATAATAATAATAATAATAATAATAATAATAATAATAAAGAAGAAGATAGAAGAAGAAAATATGAGTATTTGTTTAATTATATTACTTATTAACATTTCCCTGTAATAGATAAATGATTTACACCTAAATAATAAATATCACTTTAGAAAGCAAATAAAAGTCGAAACTCACATAATGAAGAATCGAACTTTTCAGTTATTTATTCTCTCTCTCTCTCTCTCTCTCTCTCTCTCTCTCTCTCTCTCTCTCTCTCTCTCTCTCTCTCTCTCTCTCTCTCTCTCTCTCTCGTCTCTCTCTCTCTCTCTCTCTCTCTCTCTCTCAACACTACTCATATCTTTTATAGTTCCCTTACAGGTCCTTTTTAGCATCTACATATCCTTTAAAAAACTCGAAAATAATGGTATTAGTATTACCGGTATTTTCCAATGAAAATATGTTATTTTGATGCGTCCTTATAGGAACCCCAAGAAATGCACTGACTGAGTCACTGCTAAACCTTTAGAGAAAAGAAAACGAGTCAATAATAAAAGAAAACGTAATATACTTTATTGGGAACTTATTCAATAACCATGAAACCTAAAGAAAGTGACGTAGTATAGAAATACTGGACAAGGTATACAAGAAATACGATTGTATAGTCTTATTGTCACTTTCTATAAAGAAGAGCATAAAATTAAGACATTGGCTCTAACTCTCCACCAAAGATAAGAAAAATATTATATATATAAATTAATAATCGTCTACTATAGAAAGAGAACAATTATCCTTAAGAGATACTTTTGACTTCCGAAAGTTACACAGCATTTACGAAGAATCTTAAGAAATATAAAAGCTTACTGAAAGCATATAAACAACTTCAAGACAAGAGTTCATAATTACATAAATACCGAGTCAGAGAGCATTATAATAACGGTTGCATAGATGTTTATGAATAAAGTCATACAGGTACTATCGAAGTCATAAATTCAGATGTTAACATTGCACGGGAGAAAAAATGTGGGATTTTGATCATGGGAGATTTTAATCATAGAGAGATGGATTGGATAAATCTTGACCCACAAAGTGGGGAGGACTCATTCGGGGAAGAATCCTAGATTGCGTATAAGGGAATTTCCTACACCAACATGTATTGAAACCAACGTGGGCCAGGGGTGGGGATGAGCCATCACTGTTTGATCTAGTATTCACAGATAACGTGTTGGATATTGAAAATATTAAGAATGAATCAATAATTGGAAAGAGCGACCAGTAGGTTTTTTTTTTTTTACCTAATTGTGTTTTCGGGAAAGAGCCCAAAGCTCGTATCTTCCCGTCTCCTGATCGGTTCCATTTTATACTTAGTGATACTTAACATACCTGTCCTTAAAACTATGGATTGAGATAGCATTAACTACCTCCTCGCTTAGCCAATTCCAATTATCAACTACTCTTACACTGAAAAAGTATTTCCTTACATCCTGCAAAGAAGTTTTCTTACAAAGCTTCAAACTATGACCTCTAGTTCTAGAGCCAGCCATATCAAAATATCGATCCCTATCCACTCTATCATAACCATGAAGGAATTTAAAGACTGTCACCATATCCCCCCTCACTCTTCTAGCTTCGAGTGATGGTAAGTCTAATTCCCTCAGCCTCTCATCATAACTGAGATTGCGTATTTCTGGCACCAGTTTCGTGGCATGTCTTTGAACTTTTTCAAGCTTAGCTATGTGCTTTTTCAAGTGCGGATTCCAAAAGGGGGCTGCATATTCGAGTTTTGGCCTCACATAGGTTACATAAATATTTCTGAACATTTCCTTGTTCATGTGCCTGAAGGCTACCCTTACATTTGATAAGAATGCATATGCTGCCCTTACTATGCCATTTATATGTATTTCTGGAGACAAATCTGCCAGTATGTTTACTCCTAGATCTCTCTCATTTTCTGTCTCTTGAAGTTGTACTCCAGCCACCGAGTAGTCAAGCTTGGGCCTTCTTGCACTTGTACCCATTCTCATTACCTTACATTTTGAAGTATTGAATTTCATTAGCCATTTTTCTGACCACTCACGCAGATTATTTAGATCCTCCTGAAGTTCTCTACCATTGTTCTCGTTTTTTACTTTCTTCACAATCTTTGCATCATCTGCAAACATATTCATGAATGAATTTACACACTCTGGTAGGTCATTTACATATACAAGGAACAAAAGTGGCCCTAAAACTGAACCCTGTGGAACTCCACTACTAACTCTTCTCCATTCAGACACTGAGTGTCTTACTCTAACCCTCTGTTCCCTTCCTTCTAAGCAAGTTTTTATCCATTCCAAAACATTTCCACCTATTCTAGCCATTGATTGCAGCTTCCTAATAAGTCTCCCATGTGGAACAGTGTCAAACGCTTTCTGGAAGTCTAGGAATATGCAATCTGCCCAGCCCTCTCTTTCCTGTAAGATTTGGCTTACCTCATCATAAAATTCTAATAAGTTTGTTACTGTTGATCTACCTTCTCTGAAGCCATGTTGCCTCACTGACAAAAA
>JAXCGZ010017076.1:12500-50000 GCA_037179515.1 Halocaridina rubra | reverse complement strand
GCCTAGGCCGCACAACACTCACCAACCGAGCTCGTCTCATAGGTTCTGTGTGGAGATTTGTAGCTTGCAGATTGGTCAGTGCAGCAACTGCTTCTTCCCATCCACCTTCACACCTGGATATCTTCCTCCTCTCTTTCCTAATTCTGGTAACCTATATTCCTTCACAAGTGGATCTATCGTCATTTCAGGGCATAAGCCTGCCATATCTCTAGGTCCTCAGTACTTCGACTATTCTTTCAGCCTGTCCTTTTCCTATTGTGCATTATTCCCTTATTTATGCCTTGCCCTTAACCTTCTGCTGTTTTAATGCTTTCTTCGTCCCTGGCCTAGATGAGGGCAATTTCCTTGTATGTACCGGTGTCACACTCATGATAAAATTAAGCACATTCCAAGTCATTTTTAATGAGTGTGACACCAGGACGGGCGAAGAAAACTGTCCTCATCAAGCCTGGGCACGAAGAAACATAAAGCAATGAGAAACAGAGAGTTGTGACTTGTCAGATGTGAAGGGATATTGAGAGATGTGTAACGAACATGCAAGAATATTCTGTGCATTTGTAGGCATAGAAAAGGAACGGTGACAGAGTGAAGACTTAACATCGAAATGTCCAGGACAGCCCTATTTAAGTCTAAAAGTACTTCACCTGTAGTATCGCAACGGGTACACTTCTTCTAAGCTTACATCAGAATTTCTTCAAAAATACAATTAAAACTCATCAAAGCTCTTCAGAATTTGGGTAAAAGTTCATCAAGGTTTAGTCAGCCATGCAACTAAAAATCATCAGGCTGACCAACAATGCTACTAAAACCCTCAAAGTTGATCTAATTATACAAGTGAAAACCATTCATGTTTTATCTGCAATTCAGTAAACTCATCAAATTTGACCAACAACGTTAATAAATCAAAATTTGATCAGCATTATAACTAAATCTCAAAACACTTACATCAACAACATAAGTAATATGCAACAACTAAAAGTTAACAATATTTAATTAGCAATTTAACCAAAACTTCATCAACGTCAGATCAGCAATATGAATATATTGCTAATTTTGACCGGTAATACGAATAAAACTCAACAACTAGAGCTCATTAAATTTGAATCAGCGCTAATACTAAAGCACTCCGAATGAAAAAAAATCTGAAATACAACAATAATAAAACTAAAATTCTTCAAAGTTTATTCAGAAATCCACCAATTATTCAAATCTGTTTAATCAGCAACAAATCTAACAAGCATCAATTTTTTACAGTAATGCAATTAAAATACATCTAGGTTTGATCAGCAATACAACTAAAAGTTAAAAGTGTTATTGTGGGTTTTGTCTACGCAACTTGTAAGAATTACTCAATGCAAGAAGCGCAGTTCGAATGCCGTGAGAAACTCCACACCAGAGGTTTAAAAGTGATAGTCTAGGTATGGTTAGCTCATTTGCACTAATAAGTAGGCTAGGTTACATATTGGACTGTCTTATATGTGAGCAGAGCTAATGGCCTTGAGCATTATTAGGCTCTCTCTCTCTCTCTCTCTCTCTCTCTCTCTCTCTCTCTCTCTCTCTCTCTCTCTCTCTCTCTCTCTCTCTCTTCTCTCTCTCTCTCTCTCTCTCTCTCTCTCTCTCTCCGTCGGCTGTGCTCTGCGTATACAGGCACAGTTCGACAATAGAAACTAGAGTACTGGGACGAAATATCTAAAACTTGGATAAGTTTTCCTAAAGATTAATTATATTAATGAATAAACTATTATGAGAATGGCCTCTTACAGTTAATTCTTTCCCAAAATTGACAAAGAAAATTTCAACACATTATATCTTTCCCTCTATAATCACGCCAATAAAGTAAAAAGACTAGACACTTGAAAATACTTTCAGCTTAAGCAAAAATTAAAAGCAAAATTTCAATTACTGATCCTACGAAGTCGTAAACCGTCACTTGAGCATGGAATAATGCTCGGCTCGTAAGATGAGGGACTAACGTTCAAGTCCAAAGCGGAGCGAAAGGAAGGGTTCCGGTTTTATTTTACGTCACGGATTCCCTTTTCTACCAAGGGCTAGGACGGTTGCCTTCTTGCGAAGGACTTGGTTTGGCAAATGTAATCGTTACACAAAGTGCATGCCCTTGCTAATCTCAGACCGTGAAGGGTATCAAGCCTTAATACTCCAGCATCAATTCGTCTCTGTCCATCTCCATATAGGGACTCAAAGTGACACACAAAACATAAAAACGTCAGTAAAGCAATAAATAAATCAGTTGCTGATATTGTAACGTCATAAAAATGATAATACATTAAAGGGGGGTTTACACGGTTAAACGGTTCGTCGAGCGCGGTTCGACAGACAAGTGTTTTAAGTGATGTTCGAACGTGTGAACGGGGTATTTGGTTCCGTGTTCGACAACCAAATACCCCGTTCACACGTTCGAACATCACTTCAACATGTTCGACAACCAAATACCCCGTTCACACGTTCGAACATCACCTCAAACACTTGTCTGTCGAACCGCGTTCGACAAACCGTTTGACCGTTTAAACTCCCCTTTAGTGTATTATTTTATGACGTTACAGTATCAGCAACTGATACTGTTCGAACATCACTTCAAACACTTACTGTCGAACCGCGTTCGACGAACCGTTTGACCGTGTAAACCCCCCTTAAGACATAATAGACGAAGACAATCCCTTACACATCCCAGCTAAAGCAGAAATAGACAACAGTCGCTTTCTGATACCATAAAGCACCTTCTTATGTGTTACAATTAGTCTCCATTCAAATAGGGCGGACCAAGACATGCTAGAGCTGGGGTATTAAGGCTTGATGCCCTTCCTAACGCCTCACGAGGGGTTCGATCTCGCATCAGTCGCTCCCAATTTGTGCACTCTACCGCAGTAAGAATCACTTTTCTCGCAAGCTTCAATCATGAGAATACTATACCAAAGCAAAAATAACAAATCAAAACAAACAATAAATTTCAGTTAAATACGAGAAATATTTTAATGGTGTCGGCTGCGCTGCAAACAAAAATTTTGTGGTTTGTGAAAGATTTTTATTGGCCGCATTGTGCTGGTGCAGCGTCAAAGAACACGGAACTTATGCAAATGAAATACAAGGAAGTGCATACTGAGAGAGAGAGAGAGAGAGAGAGAGAGAGAGAGAGAGAGAGAGAGAGAGAGAGAGAGAGAGAGAGAGAGAGAGAGAGAGAGAGAGAGAGAGAGAGAGAGAGAGAGAGAGAGAGAGAGAGAGAGAGACTATATAATTATATTACATTTTTAGGATTTTTCAGCATCAGAATATACATAAAATTTGCTGTCAAATACTCTTTAGAAAATAATATATATATATATATATATATATATATATATATATATATATATATATATATATATATATATATATATATATATATATATATATATATATATATATATATATTATTTTACTGGCGTGGCGGACGAAAATACCAACTCTGCTCTTTTACGGGTCGCAGAAGTCGACTAAAAGGGATGAAACTAGGAACATGGGAATCCCCTTTTTAATAAATTCCTCCCGCATGGAACCAAGGTTTGGATTTAACTTAGCCACCCCATCATATGGAAGATTATGGCCCTTGTGATTACCTAATTGTGATTACCTAATTGTGTTTACGGGAAAGAGCCCAAAGCTCGTATCTTCCCGTCTCCTCATCGGTTCCATTTTAGACTTAGTGATACTTATCGTACCTGTCCTTAAAACTATGGATTGAGATAGCATTAACTACCTCCTCGCTTAGCCAATTCCAATTATCAACTACTCTTACACTGAAAAAGTATTTCCTTACATCCTGCAAACAAGTTTTCTTACGAAGCTTCAAACTATGACCTCTAGTTCTAGAGCCAGCCATATCGAAATATCGATCCCTATCCACTCTATCATAACCATGAAGGAATTTAAAGACTGTCACCATATCCCCCCTTACTCTTCTAGCTTCGAGTGATGGCAAGTCTAATTCCCTCAGCCTCTCATCATAACCGAGATTGCGTATTTCTGGCACCAGTTTCGTGGCATGTCTTTGAACTTTTTCAAGCTTAGCTATGTGCTTTTTCAAGTGCGGATTCCAAAAGGGGGCTGCATATTCGAGTTTTGGCCTCACATAGGTTACATAAATATTTCTGAACATTTCCTTGTCCATGTGCCTGAAGGCTACCCTTACATTTGATAAGAATGCATATGCTGCCCTTACTACGCCATTTATATGTATTTCTGGAGACAAATCTGCCAGTATGTTTACTCCTAGATCTCTCTCATTTTCTGTCTCTTGAAGTTGTACTCCAGCCACCGAGTAGACAAGCTTGGGCCTTCTTGCACTTGTACCCATTCTCATTACCTTACATTTTGAGGTATTGAATTTCATTAGCCATTTTTCTGACCACTCATGCAGATTATTTAGATCCTCCTGAAGTTCTCTACCATTGTTCTCGTTTTTTACTTTCTTCACAATCTTTGCATCATCTGCAAACATATTCATGAATGAATTTACACACTCTGGTAGGTCATTTACATATACAAGGAACAAAAGTGGCCCTAAAACTGAACCCTGTGGAACTCCACTACTAACTCTTCTCCATTCAGACACTGAGTGTCTTACTCTAACCCTCTGTTCCCTTCCTTCTAAGTAAGTTTTTATCCATTCCAAAACATTTCCACCTATTCTAGCCATTGAGTGCAGCTTCCTAATAAGTCTCCCATGTGGAACAGTGTCAAACGCTTTCTGGAAGTCTAGGAATAGGCAATCTGCCCAGCCCTCTCTTTCCTGTAAGATTTGGCTTACCTCATCATAAAATTCTAATAAGTTTGTTACTGTTGATCTACCTTCTCTGAAGCCATGTTGTCTCACTGACAAAAAGTTGAAGGATTCCAAGTGAAGAGAGATATGTTTCCTTAGTAGTTTCTCCATAACTTTGCAAACTATGCTGGTCAAGGAAACTGGTCTATAGTTCAGAGCCGTATCCCTCCTTCTCTTTTTGAAGATAGGTATCACATTTGCTTGTTTCCAGCATCTTGGAATCTCCCCCGACTCCAGTGACTCCTTAAATATGATACTTAGTGCCACTGATATTGTGTTTGCGCATTTTTAAGCACATGAGGGGATATGTCATCAGGACCTGTAGCTTTATGAACATCTAAATCCATCAGCGCTTTGCATACCTCTGTGGCTGTAAGGTTGATGTTCTCTAATACCGGCCCTTGAGCTTCTATCACTGCAATCTGAGGGGGTGGGGTATTTTCTACTGTAAATACTGACTGAAACTCCTTGTTGTGTGTGTGTGTGTGTGTGTGTGTGTGTGTGTGTGTGTGTGTGTGTGTGTGTGTGTGAGTGACTACCTAATTGTGATTACCTAATTGTGTTTACGGGAAAGAGCCCAAAGCTCGTATCTTCCCGTCTCCTGATCGGTTCCATTTTATACTTAGTGATACTTATCATACCTGTCCTTAAAACTATGAATTGAGAGAGCATTAACTACCTCCTCGCTTAGCCAATTCCAATTATCAACTACTCTTACACTGAAAAAGTATTTCCTTACATCCTGCAAAGAAGTTTTCTTACGAAGCTTCAAACTATGACCTCTAGTTCTAGAGCCAGCCATATCGAAATATCGATCCCTATCCACTCTATCATAACCATGAAGGAATTTAAAGACTGTCACCATATCCCCCCTCACTCTTCTAGCTTCGAGTGATGGTAAGTCCAATTCCCTCAGCCTCTCATCATAACTGAGATTGCGTATTTCTGGCACCAGTTTCGTGGCATGTCTTTGAACTTTTTCAAGTTTAGCTATGTGCTTTTTCAAGTGCGGATTCCAAAAGGGGGCTGCATATTCGAGTTTTGGCCTCACATAGGTTACATAAATATTTCTGAACATTTCCTTGTCCATGTGCCTGAAGGCTACCCTTACATTTGATAAGAATGCATATGCTGCCCTTACTATGCCATTTATATGTATTTCTGGAGACAAATCTGCCAGTATGTTTACTCCTAGATCTCTCTCATTTTCTGTCTCTTGAAGTTGTACTCCAGCCACCGAGTAGTCAAGCTTGGGCCTTCTTGCACTTGTACCCATTCTCATTACCTTACATTTTGAAGTATTGAATTTCATTAGCCACTTTTCTGACCACTCATGCAGATTATTTAGATCCTCCTGAAGTTCTCTACCATTGTTCTCGTTTTTTACTTTCTTCACAATCTTTGCATCATCTGCAAACATATTCATGAATGAATTTACAGACTCTGGTAGGTCATTTACATATACAAGGAACAAAAGTGGCCCTAAAACTGAACCCTGTGGAACTCCACTACTAACTCTTCTCCATTCAGACGCTGAGTGTCTTACTCTAACCCTCTGTTCCCTTCCTTCTAAGTAAGTTTTTATCCATTCCAAAACGTTTCCACCTATTCTAGCCATTGATTGCAGCTTCCTAATAAGTCTCCCATGTGGAACAGTGTCAAACGCTTTCTGGAAGTCTAGGAATATGCAATCTGCCCAGCCCTCTCTTTCCTGTAAGATTTGGCTTACCTCATCATAAAATTCTAATAAGTTTGTTACTGTTGATCTACCTTCTCTGAAGCCATGTTGCCTCACTGACAAAAAGTTGAAGGATTCCAAGTGAAGAGAGATATGTTTCCTTAGTAGTTTCTCCATAACTTTGCAAACTATGCTGGTCAAGGAAACTGGTCTATAGTTCAGAGCCGTATCCCTCCTTCCCTTTTTGAAGATAGGTATCACATTTGCTTGTTTCCAGCATCTTGGAATCTCCCCCGACTCCAGTGACTCCTTAAATATGATACTTATTGCCACTGATATTGTGTTTGCGCATTTTTAAGCACACGAGGGGATATGTCATCAGGACCTGTAGCTTTACGAACATCTAAATCCATCAGAGCTTTGCATACCTCTGTGGCTGTAAGGTTGATGTTCTCAAATACCGGCCCTTGAGCTTCTATCACTGCAATCTGAGGGGGTGGGGTATTTTCTACTGTAAATACTGACTGAAACTCCTTGTTCAATTCTTTGCAATTGTGATTACCTAATTGTGTTTACGGGAAAGAGCCCAAAGCTCGTATCTTCCAGTCTCCTGATCGGTTCCATTTTAGACTTAGTGATACTTATCATACCTGTCCTTAAAACTATGGATTGAGATAGCATTAACTACCTCCTCGCTTAGCCAATTCCAATTATCAACTACTCTTACACTGAAAAAATATTTCCTTACATCCTGCAAAGAAGTTTTCTTACGAAGCTTCAAACTATGACCTCTAGTTCTAGAGCCAGCCATATCAAAATATCGATCCCTATCCACTCTATCATAACCATGAAGGAATTTAAAGACTGTCACCATATCCCCCCTCACTCTTCTAGCTTCGAGTGATGGTAAGTCTAATTCCCTCAGCCTGTCATCATAACTGAGATTGCGTACTTCTGGCACCAGTTTCGTGGCATGTCTTTGAACTTTTTCAAGCTTAGCTATGTGCTTTTTCAAGTGCGGATTCCAAAAGGGGGCTGCATATTCGAGTTTTGGCCTCACATAGGTTACATAAATATTTCTGAACATTTCCTTGTCCATGTGCCTGAAGGCTACCCTTACATTTGATAAGAATGCATATGCTGCCCTTACTATGCCATTTATATGCATTTCTGGAGACAAATCTGCCAGTATGTTTACTCCTAGATCTCTCTCATTTTCTGTCTCTTGGAGTTGTACTCCAGACACCGAGTAGTCAAGCTTGGGCCTTCTTGCACTTGTACCCATTCTCATTACCTTACATTTTGAAGTATTGAATTTCATTACCTAATTGTGTTAACGAGAAAGAGCCCAAAGCTCGTATCTTCCCGTCTCCTGATAGGTTCCATTTTATACTTAGTGATACTTATCATACCTGTCCTTAAAACTCTGGATTGAGATAGCATTAACTACCTCCTCGCTTAGCCAATTCCAATTATCAACTACTCTTACACTAAAAAAGTATTTCCTCACATCCTGCAAAGATATTTTCTTACGAAGCTTCAAACTATGACCTCTAGTTCTAGAGCCAGCCATATCAAAATATCGATCCCTATCCACTCTATCATAACCATGGAGGAATTTAAAGACTGTCACCATATCCCCCCTCAATCTCCTAGCTTCGAGTAATGGTAAGTCTAATTCCCTCAGCCTCTCATCATTACTGAGATTGCGTATTTCTAGCACCAGTTTCGTGGCATGTCTCTGAACTTTTTCAAGCCTAGCTATGTGCTTTTTCAAGTGCGGATTCCAAAAGGGGGCTGCATATTTGGGTTTTGGCCTCACATAGGTTACAGAAATATTTCTGAAAATTTCCTTGTCCATGCGCCTGAAAGCAACCCTTACATTTGATAAGAATGCACATGCTGCCCTTACTATGTCATTTATATGTATTTCTGGAAACAAATCTGCCAGTATGTTTACTCCTAGATCTCTCTCATTTTCTGTCTCTTGAAGTTGTACTCCAGCCACCTAGTAATCAAGCTTGGGCCTTCTTGCACTTGTACCCATTCTCATTACCTTACATTTTGAAGTATTGAATTTCATTAGCCACTTTTCTGAACACTCGTGCAGACTATTTAGATCTTCCAGAAGTTCTCTACCATTGTTCTCGTTTTTTACTTTCTTCACAATCTTTGCATCATCTGCAAACATATTCATGAATGAATTTACAGACTCTGGTAGGTCATTTACATATACAAGGAACAAAAGTGGCCCTAAAACTGAACCCTGTGGAACTCCACTACTAACTTTTCTCAATTCAGACACTGAGTATCTTACTCTAACCCTCTGTTACCTTCCTTCTAAGTAAGTTTTTATCCTTTCCAAGACATTTCCACCTATTCTAGCCATTGCTTGCAGCTTCCTAATAAGTCTCCCATGTGGAACAGTGTCAAACACTTTCTGGAAGTCTAGGAATATGCAATCTGCCCAGCCCTCTCTTTCCTGTAAGATTCAGCTTACCTCATGATAAAATTCTAATAAGTTTGTTACTGTTGATCTACCTTCTCTGAAGCCATGTTGCCTCACTGACAAAAAGTTGAAGGATTCCAAGTGAAGAGATATATGTTTCCTTAGTAGTTTCTCCATAACTTTGCAAACTATGCTGGTCAAGGAAACTGGTCTATAGTTAAGAGCCGTATCCCTCCTTCCCTGTTTGAAGATAGGTATCACATTTGATTGTTTCCAACATCTTGGAATCTCCCCTGACTCCAGTGACTTTTTAAATATGATACCCAGTGCCACTGATATTGAATTTGCGCATTTTTTAAGTACATGAGGGGATATGTCATCAGGACCTGTAGCTTTATGAACATCTAAATCCATCAGCGCTTTGCATACCTCTGTGGCTGTAAGGTTGATGTTCTCTGATACCGGCCCGTGAGCTTCTATCTGTGCAATCTGAGGTGATTACCTAATTGTGATTACCTAATTGTGTTTACGGGAAAGAGCCTAAAGCTCGTATCTTCCCGTCTCCTGATCGGTTCCATTTTATACTTAGTGATACTTATCATACCTGTCCTTAAAACTATGGATTGAGATAGCATTAACTACCTCCTTGCTTAGCCAATTCCAATTATCAACTACTCTTACACTGAAAAAGTATTTCTGATTACCTAATTGTGTTTACGGGAAAGAGCCTAAAGCTCGTATCTTCCCGTCTCCCAGTCCGTTCCATTTTCTACTTAGTGATACTTATCATAACTGTCCTTAAAACTATGGATTGAGATAGCATTAACTACCTCCTCGCTTAGCCAATTCCAATTATCAACTACTCTTACACTGAAAAAGTATTTCCTTACATCCTGCAAAGAAGTTTTCTTACAAAGCTTCAAACTATGATCTCTAGTTCTAGAGCCAGCCATATCAAAAAATCGATCCCTATCCACTCTATCATAACCATGAAGGAATTTAAAGACTGTCACCATATCCCCCCTCAGTCTTCTAGCTTCGAGTGATGGTAAGTCTAATTCCCTCAGCCTCTCATCATAACTGAGATTGCGTATTTCTGGCACCAGTTTCGTGGCATGTCTTTGAAATTTTTCAAGCTTAGCTATGTGCTTTTTCAAGTGCGGATTCCAAAAGGGGGCTGCATATTCGAGTTTGGGCCTCACATAGGTTACATAAATATTTCTGAACATTTCCTTGTCCATGTACCTGAGGGCTACCCTTACATTTGATAAGAATGCATATGCTGCCCTTAGTATGCCATTTATATGTATTTCTGGAAAGAAATCTGCCAGTATGTTTACTCCTAGATCTCTCTCATTTTCTGTCTCTTGAAGTTGTACTCCAGCCACCGAGTAGACAAGCTTGGGCCTTCTTGCACTTGTACCCATTCTCATTACCTTACATTTTGAAGTATTGAATTTCATTAGCCACTTTTCTAATGTAATTACCTAATGTATTTACCTAATTGTGCTTACGGGAAAGAGCCCAAACCTCGTATATTCCTGTCTCCTTATCGGTTCCATTTTATACTTAGTGATACTTATCATACCTGTCCTTAAAACTATGGATTGAGATAGCATTAACTACCTCCTCGCTTAGCCAATTCCAATTATCAACTACTCTTACACTGAAAAAGTATTTCCTTACATCCTGCAAAGAACTTTTCTTACGAAGCTTCAAACTATGACCTCTAGTTCTAGAGCCAGCCATATAAAAAAATCGATCCCTATCCACTCTATCATAACCATGAAGGAATTTAAAGACTGTCACAATATCCCCCCCTCAATCTTCTAGCTTCGAGTGATGGTAAGTCTAATTCCCTCAGCCTCTCATCATAACTGAGATTGTGTATTTCTGGCACCAGTTTCGTGGCATGTCTTTGAACTTTTTCAAGCTTAGCTGTGTGCTTTTTTTCAAGGGGGCTGCATATTCGAGTTTTGGCCTCACATAGGTTACATAAATATTTCTGAACATTTCCTTGTCCATGTGCCTGAAGGCTACCCTTACATTTGATAAGAATGCATATGCTACCCTTAGTATGCCATTTATATGTATTTCTGGAGACAAATCTGCCAGTATGTTTACTCCTAGATCTCTCTCATTTTCTGTCTCTTGAAGTTGTACTCCAGCCACCGAGTAGTCAAGCTTGGGCCTTCTTGCACTTGTACCCATTCTCATTACCTTACATTTTGAAGCATTGAATTTCATTAGCCACTTTTCTGATCACTCATGCAGACTATTTAGATCTTCCTGAAGTTCTCTACCATTGTTCTTGTTTCTTACTTTCTTCACAATCTTTGCATCATCTGCAAACATATTCATGAATGAATTTACAGACTCTGGTAGGTCATTTACATATACAAGGAACAAAAGTGGCCCTAAAACTGAACCCTGTGGAACTTCACTACTAACTCTTCTCTATTTAGACACTGAGTATCTTACTCTAACCCTCTGTTACCTTCCTTCTAAGTAAGTTTTTATCCATTCCAAGACATTTCCACCTATTCTAGCTATTGCTTGCAGCTTCCTAATAAGTCTTCCATGTGGAACAGTGTCAAACGCTTTCTGGAAGTCTAGGAATATGCAATCTGCCCAGCCCTCTCTTTCCTGTAAGATTCGGCTTACCTCATCATAAAATTCTAATAAGTTTGTTATTGTTGATCTACCTTCTCTGAAGCCATGTTGCCTCACTGACAAAAAGTTGAAGGATTCCAAGTGAAGAGAGATATGTTTCCTTAGTAGTTTCTCCATAACTTTGCAAACTATGCTGGTCAAGGAAACTGGTCTATAGTTCAGAGCCGTATCCCTCCTTCCCTTTTTGAAGATAGGTATCACGTTTGCATGTTTCCAGCATCTTGGAATCTCCCCTGACTCCAGTGACTTTTTAAATATGATGCTTAGTGCCACTGATACTGAGTATGTGCATTTTTTAAGTATATGAGAGGATATATCATCAGGACCTGTAGCTTTATGGACATCTAATTCCATCAGTGCTTTGCATACCTCTGTGGCTGTAAGGTTGATGTTCTCTAATACCGACCCGTGAGCTTCTATCTCTGCAATCTGAGGGGGTGAGGTATTTTCTACTGTAAATACTGACTGAAACTCCTTGTTCAATTCTTTGCAGAGCTCTTCATCCGTCTCAGTGATGCTTCCATCCGCTCTCTTAAGCCTTAAATCCTGTTCTTTTACCTTCAGTTTTCCTCTTATAAAGCTGTGGAAAAGCTTGGGAATTTCTTTAGCCTTCCTGGTGATGTCCCTTTCATAGTCTCCCTCTGCCTCTCTTCTTTTACTTAGGTAATCATTTCTTGCTCTTTTGTAGGTTTGCCAGGCATTTATCTTTTTTCTCCTCCTATACCTTTTCCAGCATTTGTCTCTCCACTGCTTAGCTCTTTTACACTCATTATATAACCATTTCTCTCTGGCATGAATTACACCTACTTTGGTGACAGGTATGCAGCAATCTCCTATCTTCCCATATTTCTCACAAAAGATGTCATTCATTTCTTTTACAGATTTTTTTTTTTTTGTAAAATAAGGTTATCCAGTCAATAACTGCAAGAAGCTCATTCATTTTTATGTAATCTCCTTTTGGATGATTCCTCCTCATGTCCTCAGTGCCTCTACTTTCAAGCTGAATATCTTTAATGATATACTTCATCAACAATTACACAGTGGTCACTCTTTCCAATTGGTGGTTTATACTCATTTTTTTTCAATATCCAACACGTTATCTGTGAGTACTAGATCAAGTAGTGATGGTTCATCTCCACCCCTTGCCCTCATTGGTTCCTAAACATGTTGGTGTAGGAAATTCCCTTGTACGCAATCTAGGAATCTTGCACCGAATGAGTCCTCACCACTGTGTGGGTCAAGTTTTATCCAATCTATCTCTTTATGATTAAAATCTCTCATATTCAAAATCCTACACTTCCTCTCCCGTGTCATGTTAACAACTGAGTTTATGACCTCAATAGTACCAATATGACTTTCCTCATAAACTTCTAGCCCATGTTGGTTCCTTGGTGGGGCATGTATAACAGTTATAATAATGCTCTCTGACCCAGCATTTATGCGAGCAACAAGTAATTCCTTGAACTCACTTTCTATAGCCAAGTTTATTTCTTCAACCTGAATGCTTTCATTTATGAGCTGTGCTATCCTTCCACCAGTCCTCTCAGACCTTTCAACCCTTGATATTCTGAAGCCCTTAGGAAAAACTGTGACACTGTTTATGTCCTCACTCAACTTAGTCTCTGTAACTGCTACTATATCTGCCTTACTGTTGTAAATCCTATCTTTTAATTCTACTGTCTTACCAGCTAATCCATCAACATTTGTGTATAACAATCTTAATGAGGCCCCATCCCATGATCTTCTGTCATGTATGTATATATATATATATATATATATATATATATATATATATATATATATATATATATATATATATATATATATGATAGATAGATAGATAGATATATATATATGATTACTATTATTAAGAATCTTTTGCTATTACAATTTAGTCAAGTATAGATTTTAATTCCTTTTGCGGCCAGTTTGAGGGGTTTACCGACTAATCCCAAGTAAATGTACCCTGGGCGGTTTTTTGTTCCTTTTCAATTGTTCTTTTTTTTTTTTTTTTGCTGGCTGTATCTCTTGCCATTGTACTTTGAGTAGGTGGTCAGTTAAGGTCACAAAGTTAATAAATACTTTATATATATATTTTTGTTGATGTTTTATTTAATGGGCTTTTCCTACAATATATATATATATATATATATATATATATATATATATATATATATATATATATATATATATATATATATATATATATATATATATATATATGGTAGCAAAAGCCCATGAAATAAAACAACAACAAAAATATATATAAAAAGTACTTATTAATTTCGTGACCTTAACTGGCCACCTACTCAAAGTAGAATGGCAATAGATACAGGCAGCAAAAAAAAAAAAAAAAAAAAAAACAATTGATAAGGAGACCAAAAAAAAAAAAAAACCGCCCAGGGTACATTACATGGGATTAGACGGTAATCCCCTCAAACTGGCTGCAAAAGGAATTAAAATCCATACTTGACTAAATTGTAATAATAATGGCATGAGGACTTCATATTGAAGATAGTATCCAGCAAAGACTCTTGTGCCTCCATGGGAGTGGAATCTCTCAATGCAAGTCATCAAAGTTGATATCTTAAACAAACTGTCTTCATAGCTCAAAATTCTTCTCTGAATCTCAACTATAATATATATATATATATATATATATATATATATATATATATATATATATATATATATATATATATATATATATATATATATATATATATATCATAATTATATATATTTTTATATATATATATATATATATATATATATATATATATATATATATATATATATATATATATATATATATATATATATATATATATATATATATATATATATATATATAATTATATATATATTTATATATATATATATATATATATATATATATATATATATATATATATATATATATATATATATATATATATATATATATATATATATATATATATATATATATATATATATATATATATATATCTTCTTCTTCTCCCTCTATTTGCGTTCCCATTTTCATATGGGGTCGCATCTCTTCACTAGTCGTCTCCACTGGTTCCTGTCCATCACTTGCTCCTCCCCCAGCTGTCTCTCTCTGAGATCCCCCTTCAGTCGGTCCTTCCACTGCAGTTTAGGTCTTCCTCGTCTACGTCTGCCCTCCACGTCCATCTCCATCACTCTCACACCCACGTAGTCTTCTTCTCTCCTCTTCACATGACCGAACCACTGTAATCTCCTCTCCTGCGCTTTCGCCGACGCCTCCACCACCTTTACTGTACCTCTGATCCGGTCATTTCGTATCCTGTCCTCCCTCGTCACCCCACACATCCACCTCAGCATTCTCATTTCTGCGACATCTATCTTCCTTTCTTGAACCTTTTTCACCGGCCACGCCTCCGCTCCGTACAGCAACGCTGGTCTCACAACTGACTTGTACATATTTCCTTTCACTCTAGCACTGATTTTCTTGTCACATAGCACCCCTGATGTTCTCCTCCAGCTGTTCCACGCTACCTGGATCCTATGATCAATCTCTCTCTCTAGGTCTCCATCCTTCGTTACGTAGGAGCCGAGGTATTTGAAGGCGTCCGCCTTTGGGAGCTTGTGGTCTTGCATGAACAGGTCGCCTCCTTGTGTCACATTGCACTCCAGGTACTCCGTTTTCTGTCTGCTCACTTTCAGTCCGTAATCCTCCAGCAAACCCCTCCATAGCTCCAACCTCTCTTGCAATTCTTCACGGCTCTCGGAGACCAAAACAATATCGTCTGCAAAGAGCATGCTCCATGGTGCCTCCTTTGTCACTTCCTCCACCATCACATCCATGAGAAGGTTAAATAGATAGGGGCTAAGAGCTGATCCCTGATGGAGTCCAACTTTCACCTGAAAAGGCTCTGTAGTGCCAACTGTACTTCTTACTCTTGTTGTGGCTTCCCTGTATATGTCCTGAACTATCTTGACATACTTCTCCTTCACTCTCTTCGACCTCATACTCCTCCACACCTCGCTTCTCGGGACCCGATCATAAGCTTTTTCCAGGTCAATAAACGCCATGTACAGCCCTCTTTGCTTATCTCTATATTTTTCCATTGTCTGCCTCATTGCGAATACTGCATCCATTGTTCCTCGACCTTTCATAAAACCAAACTGCTCACTACAAACTTCTGTCTCCTCCCTCAGCCTTTTATCCAACACTCTTTCCAGCAGTTTCATAGTGTGAGATGTTAGCTTAATTCCTCTATAGTTGTTGCAACTCTGGATGTCTCCCTTTTCTTTGAAAATCGGTACCATTATACTATCTCTCCACTCGTTCGGGATAGTCTCTTCCTTCATCACCATGTTCAGGAACTTTGTCAGCACCCGTATCCCTTCTTCGCCCAAACTCTTCCATACCTCTGCAGGAATCTGGTCTGGCCCTACTGACTTTCCATTTTTCATCTTCTTCAACACTTCTCTGACTTCCGCCTCACTCACAGGGTCTACCTCTCCCTCCATTCCCACTCCTTCACCTCTTCGTATATATATATATATATATATATATATATATATATATATATATATATATATATATATATATATATATATATATATATATATATATATATATATGAGAGGAAAAAGACGGCAAAGCATGGTAGCCAGGTCATCTGCAAACTCCTTAAGGAACCTTGCAGGGATACCATCAGCCCTAGATACCTAATTTGTCTTTAGTGAGCAAAGAACCTTATAGACTTTGCATGAAGAGAGAATAAGGGATGGCATTGGGTTAGAGAGGGGTAAAGTATGAGGGACAGGTGTGCTGGAATCACTTACAGAAGAGTTGGCAGAAAAATGATGGAGAGCAAGCTATAGAACTATCAGAACAAATGAGAGGGGAAAAGCTTAAGTTACAATAGTTTTTTGAGAGGTTTTTTGACTAAGGATCTGAAGCATTTACTAGTGGAAGAGGAGTTACGATTGTCAACTTTCCTTTTTAAGAAGAATGCTTTAGACCTTCGAATTTGAGCAGTACAGCAGTTTCTAGCTGTAACAAAAGCAGAGCGAGTTAAATCAGAAGGAGAGGCTTGGTATGACCGGTATACCTGATCCCTGGCCTGAATAACCACGGAGCAAGCATGGTCAAACCAAGGGTTGAAGGGAGAAAAAGTTTTCATAAAGAAGAGGATGAATGCCTCTATTCCCAAGGTCATGATCTTGGCAACTTTTAAGGCTACCTGAGCAGGGTTGTGGGTCTGAAAGCAGTATTTATCCCAAGGGAAGTCAAAGAGTTCACGTAGTGATTAGATTTATCAAGATGGGAAAACATAAAATAAAAGTAGTTTGAAGGATTAGAAGTAAGAAATAGGTCAAGAGTGTTAGCTGCATGTTCGTGGCAATCAGGAACACGAGTAGGATATTTGATAATCTGCTCCAGATCGTGAGTAATAGAGAGAGCAAGTGCCTCACTTCCTCCCACTTTAGTGTGAGAGGAAATAAACCACTCAATGTGGTGTACATTGAAGTCCCCAATATAGAGAACTTCAGCATGTGGATGAGAAGATAGCAAGGACACATGGCAAGAGGATTCATATTCAAAGAAAGACACAAAGTTAGTGGAGTTAGGAGAGCAGTAGCAGAAGCAAAGGAATATAGTGGCAGTAGAGAGATAGATCTTCATCCAGAAAACATCAAAGTCAGGATATTCAAGGTCCATGAGCCTTTCAACATGGGTGTTAGTGTTGCAGTAGGCACAAACCCCACCTTTGGAACAGAAACAAGAATACAGGTTATAATGAGAGATTTGAAATGGGTCAGGGGAAGCATGGCTAGACAGCTGGGTTCCAGAGAGAAGAGATAGGCTAGGGAAGGATGTACCCAAGTGGTGTTTCACAGATGAAAGATTGGAGTTTATACCATGAATAATAGAAAAGTGAAGTGTGAAAGAAGCAGATCTATCAGGAGGTGCAAGGTTAAGGGCAGAACCATTACCCTCATGCCAACAGTTGAGTCAACAAGATCCCCTGAGATTCTTGGCACTCCTCTGTGCTGGGTACTGGGGGCCATAAGCTGTGAACACTCCATGTTTATAGTAGAAATGAGTAAAGAGGGAGCAAAAAGAAACAGAGATGGGGAGTGTTGTGGCTTGTCAAATGTAATTTGAAAGTTAGGAATGTGTAAGGAATGCGCATAATATTTTGTGTAGATGTAGGCAAAAACAGTGCCGACATATGTCATATTAGTTTATTGGGGTGCAAATACCAAGTAACTAAGGTACGGTCAATGGTCAGAGGAATGGTGTCACATTACTTTTGCTGAGAATAATGTTTACAATGGAAAAGACATGTTAAATTTAATAATAATAATAATAATAATAATAATAATAATAATAATAATAATAATAATAATAATAATAATAATAATAATAATAATAATAACAATAATACTACTACTACTACTACTACTACTACTAATAATAATAGTAATAATAATAACACTAGTAATAACGATAATGATAATAATAATAATAAAACTGATAAGAATAATAATTAAATACAACTATTTAAGTAATAATAACCAAAAAATAAATAAAATTGACAACAGTACAATAATAAGAAAAATAATGATATATACAGTAATCAAGACAAATCAGAAAAAACAAAACGATAATATTAGAAATACTAACAAGAATATTAGTTATGAAATAAAAAAATAAGAAAGAGCTGTTGTGCCTTTGGCAACTACAAGGCTCACCTCTTTGATGATTGGTTGCAAATTGCAGTGTCCTCAAGAAAAGTGTTAAGGATGAGATCAACTTCGAGAAAAGCTTAGCTGCTGTGGACGAGTACCTCCAGTATAACCAAGCAGGAGTACATCTCTGTGACCTTACGCGGGCAAGAAGGACTGATCCCAAGGCTTGTCCTCAGAGTGTCAGCTCACCCACAGCAGGCCATGATTCTCACCAGAAAGGAGATTGTAGGAACGGGAAGCACAAGGGCTCATGTCAGAACTTCAATCATTCACACTCAAGAAGGACAACTCGGTAAGACCTAAGCCTCAGCAGTTCAGACCCAAGGGCAATTACCCTACTCCACCTTTCCCGGGATTTCAGCCAAACTCTAAGAGCCACCACACTCCCTCTCACAGCAATGGCCAGCATAACCATCTGGCCACTCACTCGGCCCATGCCATAGAAGCAAGACCAGAGAGGGCCACCGAGGATAACGCCAAGGAACCAGCGTACAAAGTTGCCAATGTGCAATTCACCAAACATGATGATCCCGAGATGGTCCCAAAGTGCCTAGGCACCATAAATGGTGTGGAAGCTGAAATAGCCCTTGACACAGGGGCCAGTGGCATATTTGTTGGTGAGAGATTTGTCAGGGATGAAGATTTCACCGGCAAGGTCGTTCGTGTGTCGGTTGCTGAAGGAGAACCTCAGATATGACGATGCTGTGTCATTGACCTGGATTGCAAATACTACAAGCTAGGTCGGGTACTGAACCTATCTCCTATCTTCCAGGCCGACCTCTACCATGAGGACATTGCACAGTGGAACATCCCTTGGACGAAGTCACAACAAGCCATTTCAGCAGCAACCACTGGCTCTGAAGCCAGGGATTTGGATGATTCTCCGACTAATTCCATTGAGTCTGCTGCAGTTAGTACCCAAAATGTGGAACACAGAGAGTTTCCCTTTCCTTTCCTAGATGATGCACCTCTAGAGCCATTGAGGTCCCGTCCAGACTTTGCCAAACTGCAGCAGGACTGCCCCCAGCCTCAAACGCTGGATGCAACAGGCCACCGAGGGAAGAACCTTTGCAGTGAGAGAAGAAGGCCAGATCACTTACATCCTTGAAGATGAAGTCCTTCATAGGCATGTGACTAAAGACGGCCACATTTTTAAACAGTTGGTGGTGCCCGTTTTGTTGTGCCATTACGCTATGTATGTGGCACACCATTTACCTCTGAGAGGACACATAGGCAAAGCAAAAGCTAGGCACATCCTTCAGATGTACACCGAGGTAGGCATATACATGAGCTCCTACCCCGCCTATCAATCCACCTCTACAGTACTTGTAACCAAAAGACCCTATGGACAAATCTAAGCTCTCAATAGAGCCATTTTCCAAGGTCACTATTGATATATTAGGCCCTATTAACTCTAATTTGTCCACGGAGTAACAATTCCTCATGGTAGATGTTGACCTGGCAACAAGATACCCAGTTGCAGTGCCGCTATCTTCTATCATGACCAAAGCAGTCGCTCAGGCCCTATTCAAAATTTGTTCCAGGGTCGGCTTCCCTGAGCAGATCACTTCTAACAATGGAAGTCAGTTTACAAGTAGGCACTTTGAAGTTCTCTGTAACCTCTTAGAAATAAAGCACATTTGTACGAATGCCCATCATGTCCAATCAAATGGAGCATATTAACGCTATAACAAGACATTGAAGTGATGTTTGTGCAAGCTAATGATAGTTATACCCAGGCAGTGGGAAAAATACATCCATGCTGCACTTTTCTCCCTCAGACACACGCCCCACGACACTACTGGATACTCACCTTTCAACCTGATTTATGATCATAAGGTCAGAGGCCCTGTGGAATTCTTGGCAGAATGTTGGGACTCACCTACTCTCAAGGACAACAATAGGGACATCCATGAGTATATTTTTAAGTGTTTGTCCCATCTCAAAAAAGCCTGGAAAGCTACACAATTAGCCATTAAGGGTAACCAGCAGACTGCCAAGTTTTTCTTTGACAAGCGTGCCCGGCGTCATGCCCTGACACCCGGAGATCGAGCACTGTTACTTCTTCCAACAGATACTCGCAAGCTAATGCTATGCTTGAAAGGATTGTACACTGTGGTATATCGTGTGACCCCCGACAATCATGTGTTAAATGTTGATGGCAATAACAGGAAATACCACATTAACCAGCTGAAGCAGTATCGTGAGGGCCTGGAGACCCACAGGGATCCTGCGCTGGCACTCTCAGGAACCCCTATAGGTGCCCTCAGCAGCACCATTACTTCCGAGGCTGCAGCAACACAGGTGCTCCATTATAGCAACCCCTTACCTCCTATATTGGAACACTACTCCCTTGCGGTGGAAACGTACTTACAGGAGTGAAGTTTTCGGAAGAAGCCCCTCTAACCTCAGTAACTACCCTCTCAATTGGAGACATAACTTTAACTTTTGATGATGGTAAGGATCCTGCCATTCCAACACACCGAAAGGAAAGTGTGAGTAATTGCATTAATAATTCTAGACTGCAACCGAGTCAACAGGAACACCTGAGCAAAGTATTAGTGGACTACGAGAATGTTTTCAACGCCCTCCCAGGCACTACTGCTACCCTTGAGCATCATGTTAGATTGACTGACCCAGAACCATTTTGGCATTCCTATGGTCTTCCCCACAAGCTATCCATACAGCTGAAGGAAGATCTTGACACTTGGGTCTGCCTCGGAATAGATGAAAGGAGTGATTTGTCTTGATATTTGTCATTACTGGCAGTGCGTAAGTGAGATGGCAGACACAGGTTCTGCCTCAACTGTTGTAAGCTTAATTCCCATACCATCTTTGATGGAGAGCCCATTGCCGACGCTGAGCAAATTTTCTCGTTACTCTTCAGAGCCAGCTACCTTTCCAAATTGGATCTGGCCAGTGGATTTTTGCTAATCCCACTGAGAAAGACTACCAATCCTCTAACAGCCTTTACCACAAGATACGGTCTGTACCAGTTCAGGGTCATGCCTTTTATTATGGTGAATGCCCCTGGCTGCTTCAGCAGACTCATGAGGACAGTATTGCAGGACCTCAATAATGTTTAATGCTTTATAGACGACATCCTGGTGCATTCTCAGGATTGGTCATTACAGCTCGTGACTTATTAAAGAGTTCTCACCAATCTGACACAGAATGGACTTTATTTAAAGCCTTCCAAATGCGAGATTTGTTTCACACAATTGCAGTATCTCGGCCACTTGATCGGAGAAGGAGTTATGTCCCCTTTAAGGGACAAGGTGCAAGCTATTAAGGATATGGAGAAACCTGCTACTGTCACTCAACTGAGATCATTCCTGGGTAGCATCGGCTACTACTAATGGTTCATTCCACACTTTAATACTATCGCTGCCCCTTTGCAGCAAATGACCTCATCAAAGCGAGGTAAAACCTTCCCTGTCCAATGTGCAGACAAGGTGTAGAGAACATTCTTCAAGCTCCAAGAAGCATTGGCCGCTGAGCTAGTATTACAGCTAGTAAGCCCAGATTTTCCTTTTATATTGCGGACCAACTCCTCAGACGAAGGCCTGGGCACTGTGCTTTTGCAAGCCATGTCATACAACCCAGCAGAAGTAGCTCCAGTGTGATATGCAATCCGTAGGCTTCTCCCTGCAGAGCGGAATTACCTCACCATGGAAAAGGAAGGTCTGGGCGCATACAGGGCCATATAGATATTTGAAGTCCATCTGTATGGCCGACATTTTACACTGAGAACAAACCACTGTCCTCTCCTATATCTACAGATTGCAGACAAGCTGAATCCTCTGCTGAAGAGGTGGGCACTTTACCTGAATCTATTCAAATTCACTGCCCAACATGTTGATTAAAAGGAAAATGACCTCGCTGACCTACTAAGTCGCTGGTCATTACCCTCAAATGAGGAAGCTGGTGCTATTAGCCTCAGCTTAAGTAGTCTGTAAAGATTACTTCTCTGATGTGCTATTTATTTTTATGTTTATCTTTTATATCTTTAATACTGTA
Source organism: Halocaridina rubra (assembly GCA_037179515.1). NCBI lineage: Eukaryota > Metazoa > Arthropoda > Malacostraca > Decapoda > Atyidae > Halocaridina > Halocaridina rubra. The sequence continues at coordinate 27,632 of JAXCGZ010017076.1, read as the reverse complement.
CTTGTTTATTTTTAGTTTATGTACATATTTCAGTTTGGTTATGTACTTGTAAAATGGCTTTTACTCAGTTTCCTTTAGCATAGCTTGTTTATATACCCTTGTGGAACGTATCCATGTGTATTAATGTTATTCCTCATGGAAGACGAAGAAAAAGACAGTTTCTTTGATTGCAGTTTTATATTCCCATTTTGTGGAACCTTGAAAGCCAGAAGTTGACGGAAACCTTTAGTTTAGTGTTGAAAAGCTGAAGTGTTTTATATCCAGTCACCACTGTTAAGGATGGCTAGGTTCAAAATTTTCCTTTTACATATATTGTACTCTTTTTTATATATTATTCTATTGCCTTATTGCATGCGAAGAATTATAAAACTTAAATATTGATATTTTCTCTTATGTTTAATTGAGATGTTAATTATTTTGAAATGTTAGTTTGATCACATTCCTTTTAGAAGAATTTGTTCACTTTATTGATAATATATGTTCCAGTGGTGGATCCCATTTTTTTTTGTTCAGTTGCTATTTTCCCATAATAGGATATATCATCCCTCATAATAGTACTGAAGTCACCATAACTTCCTCTGTTCTTTTTTTGCCTTCTGTAGTAGAATTTTGTTAAATCAATATTCTCTAGAAAGGGCCTTTGTGACAGAGTTTTTCGCTCAAAGTCACCAGAAGTCTTTTTTAGATGACTTATTGATTATTTTAGTTTATATTTCAATATATAGCTAATATCAAATATATATTGATTAATATTCTTGTACGTGTAGAAAGCATAATCCCAATATAAAATCTCCCTTCTATTCCTCTATTTTCTGCTTTTTTCTCATGTATAATGCCGTAATCCTAGCGAGTCTGTTAGATACGTTGTTTACAAAATTTTCTTATTATAAAATTGCTCTTGATGATAAATTTTTTATAGTATTATAATTCCTCTTGCAGATAATATTGTTATAAACTTGACCCTGCTGATATGTCATTAGCCTTTTTTTTTTATTGATGTCCTCCCTTGAGGGTGAGCGGACCTTCCCTTTCTGGCCCCAGGTGGGGTAAGATTTTATTGATTAGAGGTGGTATTCGCTCTTGAGGGCGAATGGGCTTCCCTATTTTGGCACGGAGGTGGGGTGAAGTCTGGATATTGTTGGTGGTATTCGCTCTTGAGGGCGATCGGACTTTCCTATTTTGGCCCGCAGGTGAGGTTGTGTAAAACTGTAAAGATAGTGAAAAATATAAGTGTTAAGTTAAGAATTATTAGTTTACATCAAACAATTTAATGAATTCCCATTTTGGTGGTGAAAGAGAATTATTGTATAGTTATCTTGGTGGGGGGTATTGACTGATGATATATAGTAGACTGTTCATGTAGTTGTTTGTTGCTAGTCTGATTATGGAGCTAGCAACATGAAGGGTATTTGAATCTTCGCAGGATGTTGCTGGGGCACCAGTTTTCCGTCAAATTTCTGAAAAGGATTCGCATTCGAGGATGTAGTGGAGCAGTGGATGTGGTGAGGCTACCTGGCAGAAGGTGCAATCCCTGATGATATCATCCACTATTCACCAGGTGCACTTGTACCCAGGTCTCAGACGGTACACATTGACCGCCGTGCTTCCTCAAAGGTTCTTTGGCAGGGTGATTCGCTGAAGATCAGTGGTGGCTTTGTATCAGCAGGTGGAGGGGGGGAGCCAATGTCTGTGCACGGGTTGTGTTTAGTTATTAAGATGTTAAGGAGTACTTGGTGGCTTTGGTTTTTATCTGTTGAATCCCAGGAGGCAGAGATATTTGGATTTCTGCTCTAAGAGTGGCTTCTTTGGTTTCTTGATTGGTTTCCTCATTTCCCTTGATGCCGATGTGACTGGGAATCCAGGCAAGAGTGATGGCTTTTCCAAGGCTGGTTGTTCTGTGGTAGTGGCTGAGGATGGTAGTGATGATACGTACATTGTCTCTGAGGAGTGGCTTCTTGATGGCCTGTAAGGCACTTTTAGAGTCAGAGATAATTAGGGCATGGTCAGCTCCTTGCTGGGTGCAGAAGTCAAGGGCGTTGGCTATGGCAACAAGCTCAGTCTGGAGCGATGAGCAGGAGTTTGACAGTCTCCAGGATTGGACGTAGTTTCCAGTGGTGAAGGCGGCGGCTGAGGCTCCAGTTTCTGGATTTACTGAACTGTCAGTGTAGAAGACTTGAGAGCTCGGCCTGCTCCAGCTCTGAATTTTGTCCTTGTATATGTTTTTAAGGACAAGCGGGGTTACCAAGCTTTTGGGGCTGTCAGGAAACTTGATCTTTATGTCGAGTGGTTGGTCATTCCGTGGGGGTTGGTATTGGTATTCAGGAAGCGGAGTGTCCTGTATCTTGGCTAGGATGTTCTCCCTGACTGGCAGTGCTTGCAGGCTAGCACAGACCTTGGCTGCCCAGGTTCTAGGATGGTGGTTGGGGTGGCGACTGAGGGCTAGATGGAGATTTGTGCCAGCAAGGCATTTATGTTGGGCAGTGGTGGTTATGGCCACAAAGAGGGTCAGTCTTTGCTAAGCTCTGAGTTTGAGTGGCATGAGTCCCGCTTCCGTCTGGATGTTTTCTCTCTTGATCCACTATCTAGATACATTTCAGTAGCGTCTTTACTATTTAAATATTAAAAACTCCTTCTCCTGTAAAGCAAAGAATGCTCCAGAGAATTCCACCAGTAACCTATTTTGCCCATAAATATTTCTCATTTCTTTTGTTTGCTTCCACTTGTTGCACCTAAATCACTGTCTCTCCCTTGCATCTCTGCCATAATTGCCTACCAGGGACCACCACTACAGTAGGCCCTCGAAATTTATATGAACAAGTTACTGCTCTGAATATACACCCTACAGGCTTGCCAAATGATGATGTCACCAAAAGGGATGCTTGATCACTCTCAACTGGCGGCCAAACATCCCAGAGGTAAGATCTCACCTCAGCAGACACATTTACTCCAAACCTATATTCGTGGCATCTTCACAGGAATTCATCTGGCACAAATAAGTGTCCTCTATTCTACTCTGCCTGTGTGACAGAGGTGATCGTTAAGTTGAGGCCAAAGTCTTGGCATCCATCTGTGGTGCCAGGAATCGAAATTGTGCTCACCACCTCCGGAATTTGAGGCAGCATTCCATAAATTTGAATTTTTAAATTTGTTCCAGTTTTCCAAAAGTAATTAAATTTTTTTTTAAGTGGTATTGCATTTCCAAATTTAAGAGAAACTTGAATTCTGAATTTCATTTAACCGAGTAGTGAAACTCGGAGGGTGTGCAAGTAAAGTTTAACTTTCTGGCTAGCAAAGTTGTAACACGCTGGCCTCGCATTCGCGAGGTCGACAGATCGGTTCCCGCTCCGGACTGAGAGTTTAAGCAGTTTACTGGGAAGGTTACTGCTGTGGATGCGCACCACACGGAGGGATGGCGCTTGCCCCGGCTGACGTTCTGAGGAGCATCTCAGATGGATATCGGAACTGAAACCTGGCAACCTTTAACCATTAACCGAGATCAGTACCTTGCGTCCCCTTAGTAAAGCAGAAATTTACCAGCATCTTCCCCAACACTTTCATTATTGAACCATTTCTCTCTGGCATGACTTATTCATATTTTGGTGACTGGTATGCAACAATCTACTATCTTCCCATATTCCTCACAAAAGATGTCGTACATTTCTTGTACAGATTTGTTGTTAATTAAGGTCCTCAAGTCAATAACTGCAAAAAGCTCTTTCATTTTTATGCAATCTCCTTTGGATAATTCCTCCTCGTGTCCTCAGTGCCTCTACTTTCAGGCAGAACATTTATGTCATACTCCATCAACAACACACAGTGGTCACTCTTTCCAATTCTCATTGTCTGCGAATACTAGATCAAGTAGTGATGGTTGAGTCCAGTACATGATGGCGTAGGAAATTCCTATGTACGCAGTCAAGGAATATTGCCCCGAATGTGTACACACCACTGTGTGGGTCAAGATTTATCCAATCCATCTCTCTACGATTAAAATCACCCATAATCAGAATCATACAATATTTTCTCCTATGCAATGTAAACAACTGAGTTTAAGACTTCACTAGTACCTATATGACTTTCCTCATTTACCTCTAGCCTATTTTGGCTCCTTGGTGCATATTCAACATTATTATAATGTTCTCTGACCCAGTATTTATGCGAGCAAAAAGAAATTAATTGAACTCAATTTCTATAGCAATGTTTATTTCTTCAACCTGAAATCTTTCACTTATGAGCAGTGCTATCCCTCAACCACTTCTCTCAGATCTTTTAACCATTAATATTCTGAAGCCCTTAGAAAAAACTGTGACACTGTTTATGTCCTCACTTAATTTAGTCTCTGTAACCGCTGCTATATCTGCCTCACTGTTGTGAATCCTATCCTTTAATTCTACTGCCTTATCAGCTATTCCATCAGCATTGGTTTACAACAGTCTTAATGACACCCCATCTCCTCATCTTCATTCATTATTTTTTTTATCCCCTCCTTTGTCTGGAGGAACTCTGAAACAAGAATTTTTCTTCTCTTCTTCATTTCTTTCCTCAGTTAACTTTCTGGCCCCTTGCAACAAGTTTTTGATCCATTTCATCTCTTCCTGTGTTCTGTAGGGTCTATTGAATGCTGTTTTGAATTTTTGGAGGTCTTTTAGTTTTTTCTCATCAATATTTTTCTACATGTGTAGCCTCTCTCAAAGATTATTTTCATTGGTCTTTGCTTTCCCTCCCTAGAATATTAACCAAGCTGATGAATGTTTACAATATCCTCTGGACCACATACTACTCCAAGCTTCCTTTTCAGGTCCAAAACTCTAGCTTTATTTTCTTCAAGTCTCCCTTGCCATATTGACTCCTGGGATTCACATATGCCTGATATTACCACTGTCTTCTCTTTATCAAGTGCTGGTTTAATCAGTGGATTAGACCCTTCCATTGCAACAACTTTCATTGTTTCTATTACTGTTTCTTTATAGGCATTTGTTTGTGGGGTGTCCATTGCCACTACCCTCACAACCTCTTTTTCTGCCACATTCCCCTTTATTGCATCTGCGAAGGAAGTTTTCATGATATTGTGTTCTGTTAGTGGCGGATTACCCCAATAGGCTAACAAGGCTAAGCATAAGGGCCCCCAAGCATTGGGGGGCCCTCTGGCCTCGAAGACTCGAACCATAATATTAAAAGTTGTATTGTTGAACTACTATTATTATTATTATTATTTTTATTACTATTATTATTGTTGTTATTATTATTATTATTATTATTATGATTATTATTATTATTATTATTATTATTATTATTATTATTATTATTATTATTATTATTATTATTATTATTATTATTATTATTATTATTATTATTATTATTATTATTATTATTATTATTATTATTAGTGATTTACATGATTGACAAGGTCAGCAAATGCATTTTAAAACTACAGCGATCTGTGCAGTTCATTTCAGTGTAGCATAAACATATGGTGACGTTGTTTTCAAGACAAACAAACATATTTTCGTTCTTGTTAAATAGATCATTATTACTTTTTTTTTATCTTGTTTCAGGTAAGACATTATTAGGCAGTCAACCATGAAGTGGGTATAAACTCAGCTTGCTTTTTGTGTATTTTTAAAATACGCAAAATTAGAATAACACCCCCAAAAAATAATAGTAAAAAAAGGCGAATTACACGAATAACACCCACTCAAAATCTTAGAAAAAAAAATTTCATTTTAGTAATTAATCAACTGCCTCAGAAGCACTTTCCCACCTTGCTGCCATGTGCATATGTTTACATTGGAATTAAAGGGACCTCCTGGGTTGGGAGGGGGGGAGGGGGGTGAAAAAGGACGATTTTCTGTTTTACTCATTTCTGGCAACTTTAGCGTGTGCTGGTGCCAGGTGTAAAAGGAGAAGGCTCTATCTAAACTATAAACAGCAAACAAATTGCCCTTTTATGTAAGTATTCATAGTAAAATAATGTCATGAATGACGATGGTTTGATATCCTTTTGTTGTGTTGCATTTTACATCAATTTGACTTAGATAATCAGTGTTTCTACATGATAACTTCGTCATTAGGGATGGAAGCAAGTGTTGGAAGAGTGGTATGAGGTGTTGTGGTGAGCTCATCTGATTCAGTAGCCCTTTAAGGGTACACCCTGGGTTGGGAGGAGAGGAGGGGGTGAAGAGGACGATTTTCTGTTTTACTCATTTCTTGCAGCTTTAACGTGTGCTGGTGTCAGGTGTAAAAGGAAAGGCTCTATCTAAACTATAAACTGCAAATAATTGCCCTTCTATCTGAGTATTCTTAGTAAAATAATGTCATAAATGATGATGTTTTGATATCCTTTCATTGTGTTGCATTTTACATCCATTTGACTTAGGTAAACAGCGTTTCTATACGATGACTTCGTCACTAGGGATGGAAGCGAGTGTTGAAGAGTGGTATTAGGTGTTGTAGTGAGCTCAACAGATTCAGTCGCCCTTTAAGTGAGAAGTATGTATGCCCATTATCATTGTTTCTTACGGAAAATGACTCATTACATTAAGTGATTTTTAAATTACACGTCACTTCTGAGAACCTATCTTCGCGTTATTCCAAGAACTGGATGTATTTATCTTGGGTAGAAAAACGGAAATTATATACTAAAAAATGAAAGGCTTCAACAAGTGTTGTGAAACCGATTTCTGAATACTTTTAATCTGTACAGTCTAAACAAGCTGATACTGTTGCCAATACATCCCAGAGCAAACCAGTAGGCCTACTTTACAAGCTGAGGCAAAACCAGAGAAACCAGTCAAACAATCATCCTTATGTCATCTTTCTTCAGAGATACAAACTGTAAGTTCTGTGACTGATGAACTATAAAGTTCTGATCCAGCTAATTGGGAGGTTTCTAAAGATATGAAGTATTATTTCACCTAGAAAGGATGTTTTTAGCAAAACAATGTGACAGAGTGTTTTGCTCAAAGTCACCAGAGGTTGTTAGATGCCTTATCAGTAATTTAGTAACTTAACTGTTATTTTTCTAACTACAAAAATAATTCCCACTTCTTGACTTTTGCAGATTATGATAATTTGCAATTCATATTTTAGCTTATAGCTAATTTTAAATATACCTAATTTACTCTTCTTGTGAGTGTAGAAGTATAGTCCTGATATAAAGGCTGCTCCTACTTCTTCACATCCTCACTGAACTCACCAGATACGTTTTGTTTACAATTTTCTTATTATAAAAATTGTTCTTGCTGATAATTTTGTTATAAATTTGACCTTGCTGTTATGTCATTAGCCTATCTAGATATATATCAATAGCTTCATTTTATTATTTGAGTACTTAAACTCCGTCTCCTACGAGCAAAGAACGTTCTAGAGATTGTTTACCAGTAACCTAACTTTCCATTATTATTCTCGTTTTATTTTATTTGCTTCCACTTGTTGCACCAAAAGATACTGTCTCTCCCTTACATCTCTGCTATAATTGCCCGCCAGGGACCACCACTAAAATAGTCCTTAAATGATATCAGAACCAGTTACTGCTCTAGAAATGTATCCTGCAGATAACGTCACCAGGAGGGACAATGAAGCCTCCTCTTTTGGCGCCCAAACACCGCAGAGGCAACATCTCGCCTGAGCAGTCTAAGTTTATTTCAAACCTTATTTACGTGGCATCTTCACAGGAATTCATCTGGCACAACAAGGTGAGGGATAGTGTATGGTAAAGCTCGTGGGTCAAGCAAATTGGTTTTTCTAGAATTAGTTACATTCGTTACTGGCTAAATCTTACGAATTTTTTCTCAGCTTCCATTCCCATGCAAACGAAATTTTGTAGATTACCTAACTGGAATCTCACTTGCCAAAGTTAATTCCTTAACCTGGAAATTAAAGCTGATATACATTGCTAAGAAGTTTCTTTTCATTGAATGTGATAAACGAAAATCTCATCCTCTGAAGACTGGTTATGAGCCCATAAAAATCTATCCCTTTTCATAATAAATTCTAATTTCATTTCACCTCTTTCTATCATCGTAAATAAAGTGCTTTATGTCAAAAACTCGTGAATAAAGCTATTTGCTATAGAAATTGCAAATAATTAATCATTTAGCTAAAGTGTTTTATGCTATAAACTGCAAATAATTAAAAGATAATTTTACCCTGTTGGCTTTGCAAATAATTCTTGTTAACCACAATTTAATGAATGCATACTGTATTTATCTGGCTAATTCTTCATATGTTGGGGATAAAGTATTTTGAGTTATGAGTTGCAAATACTTCAAAAGGTGGTAGTGCACCCTCTTTTTCATTGCAAACAGTTCTTGATAACCAAAAGTGAATGAATACTGTATTTATCTCGTAGATTCTTCCTTTATCCTAAATAGAGTGTTTTACCATATTAATTGCAAATCAGTAATAAGCATTGCAACTTTTGTGGCTGCCCACAATTGAAGGAATACATACAGTACTGTATTTGTCTTGCTTATTCTTCATTTATTGTGAAGAAATTGTTTTCCTTTAATACCAGGAAAGAATTAATGGTTTGGTATGCTATTATGGTAGCATAAATATTTCTGGTTAGCTGTGACTAACCAATAAATTTTCATCCTGTAGAATAATATTGGAAACTCATTATATGTGTGCTCATGCTTTCAGTTCCCCATTATTAACAGTGTGTCATTTCTGTTTCTGAAATTGCAGTGTCCTCTTTTCTACTCTGCCTGTGTGACAGAGGTAATCTTCGAGTTGAGGCCAAAGTCTTGGCATACGTCCGTGGTGCCGGGAAACGAAATCGTGCTCACCAACTCCGGGATTCGAGGCAGCATTTCATAAAATTTAATTTGAGAAATTTAATTCAATTCTTTTAATGTCATTGCATTTCCAAAATTAAAAGAAAGTTGAATTCTGAGTTTCATTTAACCAAGTTATGGTATTAAGTGTGGGGTGTTCAAGTGCAAATATCTGTCCTGTCTGTTTGTGAGCTCTTAACTGAGCTCAGTACTTTGAGTCCCCTTAGTAAAACAGAATCTTAACAAACACACTACCATGCCCACCCAACAAACAATGATTTTAGTGACAAAGATTTGGTCAAATCAGCTGTACATATTGATGGTTCATGACAACAACGATTTATTTTAAAGTCAATGTTTAAACGACAAATTGCAAATGGAGAAGTTATTGACAGAAATTGGTTAATTTTTTTCAAAAACAACATAGATTGTCTATTGTGATGCATGTAAATATTCTCAAAAGACTCAGATCAGTTTATAAGTGGATGGAAAAATGCTACATTTAGACTTTCATGCCATGGAAAAGGTGAAACACACTAATAATCATTATTTTCTTGGATAAATCGGGAAAAATGTGAAATTCGATCATCCTTCAGTCAGGCTCACGAACAACAAGGATTGTACTGGAGGTCTTTACTAGAACATATCATACATGTGATATTATTTTTGGGTGAGAGAGGGTTAGCACTCAGAGGTCAAAATAAGATTATTGGATATAAAGAAAATGACAATTTTTTCTTTTTTTTTTTGAATTCTAAAATAATTGGCTAAGTATTACGCCTTTTTAGCATCATATCTAGACAAATTTGGCATCTGTGGTCGTGGTCATTTTCATATATATCATCCACAATATGTGGGGAGTTCATTGAACTTATAGGTAAGCATATTTTAGAATCTATAATTGCTGCAGTGAAGGCCACAAATACTTTGGAATCATTGTTGACTCAACACCTGACCTGCAACATGTTGATCAGCTCACATTCATTTTACGATATGTTGATTCCAATAAGTATGTAACTGTAAAACGATTCTTGAAATTTCTTCCAATATCTAGTCACGGGGACAAAGATCTTGCTAGTGTCATAGTAGAATATTTGTCCAACTGTGGACTCTCTGATGAACTGTCGATCACAAAGTTATGATAATGCTAGTAATATATCAGGGAAATATAATGGAGCCCAAGCAGTCATCCATGAATCAAATCCATTAGCTGAGTACATACCCCACAGTGCTCGTTCACTCAACTTGTTTGGCAATGCTGCAGCAAGTTGCTATGTAGAAGCTGTTACTTGCTTTGATATTGTTCAAAAAGTAAACAACTTTCTGTCTGGTTCCACATATCGTTAGAAGTTGTTAATTGACGCACTTGCAAAAAGTTCAAATGGTTCTAGCAGAAGTCATGTGGTAAAATCACTAAAATTGAACTACTTAATAATTATTAAAATTTTTAAAACTCTTCACGAGGATGTTGATCAGAGTAAGGACACACAAATTGAGGCAAAACAACTTGCAGAACATTTATGCAAGTTTGAAAGCATATTTATGTGTTTGTTTTGGGCAGATATACTAGAAAGAGTTGACAAAGTTAACCTTATTTTACAAGCTAAGGGACTATACTTGAAGGCTGTTGTAGATAGTATGAAATAACTTTTGGAATATTTCAGAAGTATTCGCACTAAGCTTGATCACTTTGTAATCAAAGCTTTTCTTGTCTTTTTAGAGTTGTTTGATGATGTAGTCTCTAGTTTGCCACTGTGAAGCAAAATGTAGTCGTCATCGTAAGAAGCATTTCACAGAAACTGATAGTTTTCTGCGACAGCCTTATCACAAGCTCATGGTAACTTCTCATTCTCTTTTATTATAGTAATGAGGATCTTAACAGCATCAAAGAAGCTGCTAGAAACCTTGTGGTAAAGTATAAAATAGACTTGGAAATGGATTTGGAGAGTGAAATTATTCAGTTTCATAAACGTATGTCCCTTAAAATTGATGGCCCTTATCATGACAATGTTCTAAATATTGCTTCTAAAATTCTTGCAGTGACAGCACAGTTTTATCCAAATGTTGCTATTGCTGTACATATCTATCTTACACTGCCATGCAGTGTTTGTGAAGGAGAATGATCATTCTCAAAATGCAGTGTTTGTGAAGGAGAACGATCATTCTTAAAATTATGTCACATAAAAAATTTAAAAAGATCCACAATAGGACAAAACTGCCTTAACTAGCTGAGTTTAATAAGCATTGAGCACGAGTTGGCAAACAAAAAAAAATTGATTTGCAAAATAATATTGATAAATTTGCTCGTACAAAACTAGGAAAATCGCAACGTAAGTTGTATTTTTATTGCATTAAGTGGCATGTAAATCTAAGTTTGTCATTATATTTTTACCTGATTGTCAGTGTGAAAAAATCTAATTATATGATTTTTTAACAGGGCCCTAAGGCGTTATTTGGGGGTCTTGGGGAGGCAGTAAACTCCCTTCAATGCTCAACTAGTCCCCTCTAAGATCTGGCTGCCCCCGCCAACCCAACACAGACAAATTAAACATCAAACTGCTATTCTGCATCATGAATTTCTGAATAATCATTAATATGCAACATTTGGTTATGTGCACTATATAAGGTTAGGTTAATCAGCAAAGTACTATATACTCAAAAAATGAGCATAATGAACTAAATCCTAATTACTGTGTATTGCTCCAGTTTCCTTGATATTGCTTTGCATATCGCTTCAAAGTGCTCCTAAAATTGCTCATATTTAAAAAAATTTCTCGGGGGAGTTTACTGACCCCCCCCCGAACCCCCAACTAATTAGGCTCGCTTTGCTCACCTGATAGGGCCCCTTCAGCATCCTTAGCCTAAGGGCCCCAGAGGGTCTTAATCCTGCAATGTGTTCCGTATTCAGCTCCTGAAACTCTTTTATAATCTGTTTTGTGTTTTCTTTTATCTGTAATTTCCAAGCTGCAATCTCGTCTCTCTCAGAAGAAAGCAGTGAATTAGCCTTTATTTCATTCAGGTTGTCATTCAGCTGTTTGTTGTTATCTTCTTGTTTAGAAATTCTGGTCTCTAATTCACTCTATTCTCCTTCCAGTTTCTTTTTTCGTTTTTCTAGTTTTTTTTTTCTTGCCCATACGCCTTATTTGCTTTATCCAAAGATCATATTTCCTCTCTAATTGTTTCATTCTTTTTCATTTCTCTATCCATATTCCGAATTTTATCATCCAGGTTTATTATAAGGGTCTCAAGGTCCTTGACTTTTTGCTCCAACATTTTAAGGGCCACGCCTATTCCTATATCCCCCAAATATCCACTAATATCCCTCCCCTGACCATTGGATGAGAAGGTTAGGGACAGGGAATGCATCCTTTTGATTTTTTGCCTCTCACAGAATAGAGAGAGAGAAAAAAAATGAGAGAGATAAGTTGCTATTTAAGCTTCACACAGCATTTCTATATCTTCATATGAGTACTAATTTAGTTACTCAGTTCATCTCTTTTCTGGTAACACACATCCTAATTTGAAATTTGACTTTGCTATGTGAGTGTTGTTGTTGTTGTTGTTTGAGGTTAAAGCCAACCTTGTATTGGCACGGGCCCTTGTTCAAAGAACGGCCCGTAGGTTAGAGGTTATACCTCTTGGTTTGTTTTATCACCTTGGTGGTTCGAAAGTTTCCAAGGTGGTGAGATGTGTGTCTATGTTGTCAAGTATTTCCTTAACAATTTTCGCTGCATGAACTGTCGCATTGGTGTGTTGTGGTTCCATGTTTAATCCGTTCCTTAAGCTGTTTGTCTTTGGACATTCTAAAAGATAATGCAGCAGGGCCTTATCAGTTATCATTAGACAGTGTGCACACTCTTTTCTGGGGTTCTCAATGATTTCCCAGCAGCATTTGTAGCCTAGCCTGAGTCTAGCTATCATGACAGCCAGACTCCTTGGGGTGTATTTGGATACCGGTGAAGGCTCTAGCTTTGTTGCTTCCCTGTACCACGTGGCAGAGTAGGAGCTTCTGTTGACCCAGTAGTTGTGGTTTTCCTGCTTTGATCTCTGTAGTGCCTGCTTGGTTTTTGATTTGTATTGTTGAAGACTGGGTTGTATAGATTGCTGTATGCTGTGGCATAAGACGGCATCCTTGGCAAGTTGATCAGCCTTGTCATTTCCAGGGATGTTGACATGGCTGGGTATCCAGTTGATGGTTACCGGTCTTCCTTGTTCTTGATGTTGCACTAGCAGTGTTTGGACCGTGCTGATTAGGTTGATGTTTTCTTTGAACTTCTGCTGCTGTAGTGCTTGGACAGAGGAGAGTGAGTCGGTGTGTATTGTAACAGGTCCTTGTCCTTTTTCAATTGAGTTGTGCAGAGCCATTTTGATGGCAAATAACTCAGTTTGCAGAGTGGAGCAGGAGTCTGAAAGTCTCCAGGAGGCTGTAAAACTCTCCGAGTAGACTGCCGCTCCAGTTGCAGGGATACCAGCATTGACAGTACCATCTGTGTAATAGGAGACGCCTTCTGCTTGGTTGGTTTCAGCGATGGCAGCTAGAGCTGCTTCATGCAGTTGTACCTTTGAACAGGCTTTCTTACTATCAGGAAGACTAGTGGTGTTGAATTTTGCAGGGTGTGCTCTCCATGGGACTAGCGGCTTGTAGTTGGTGCAGGGCTTGTCTAAGTTTATTCTTGCCAGTTCAGATGCCATGTTGCATTTGTGAATACTTTTCAGAAGGTGGCCGGCATAGCTGTTTGGGATAGGGAGGTCAGGATGTTTGTTGAGGGCATCTTTCAGCCTTGTTTGCGTGTGGGATTTCCTTTCGGATAGCAGAGCCTTTGTTATGGAGTTGGTGTTGGAAACGTTTATCCAGCTATATAAGAGAGGTAGATTTGTTTCCATTTGTAGGTTGCATATCCTGGTCCACATAGGAGCCCCCAGCATGTAACGCATGGCGTTGTTCTGGATCACTTCAATGGTGGAGATTTGTTGTGCATTGAGGTTGGCTAGGGTTGGGGCGCTGTAGGTAATCAGGGATCTAATGGTGGCTGTATAAAATTTCCTTAGGACCTGAATACCTGCTCCTTCTTGGAGAGATGTCATATATCTCATAGGGGTTAGTCTGCTGTGAGCTCTTTCTCTGAGATATGTGATCTGAGGTTTGAAGGTGAGATGCCTGTCTATGTAAACTCCTAGATACATGAATGTATCCACCCACTCTATGTTTCCATTGGCTAGGGTGATCGGGGCTAGTGGTACTGGAGTTTTTACGGCCATAGCTTTTGTTTTGTTTCCGTTGATTTTGAGCCCCAGCTCCTTGCTTTTCTGATGGAATACGTTTACTGCTTTTTGAGCGCTGGCTAATCTATTGCGTCCTCTGCTGATGAAGACTACATCGTTGGCATAGATGAAGATGTCTACTCCTTGGGGTAGTTGAAGTTGAAAGAAGTTCTCCATCAGTACATTGAAAAGCAGTGGACTGAGGATGCCTCCTTGTGGGGTACCATTTTCTAATTTCTTGTAAGTTGATAGATGCCTCTGGAATTTTACTCTAGCCTCTCTGTTTCTGACATGGTTTGAGACCCAACTTAGTAGATGTCCCTTAACTCCCTTTTTTGCTAGGGAGCTCAGGATGGCTGCAGGATTAGCCAGTTCAAAAGCCTTCTCAAGATCTAAGAAGACTACAACTGCGGCCTTGTTGTTAATGCAGCTGAGGACATCCATAATACACTGTGTGGTGCCTACATTATCTCTGTAGGCATACAAGTGAGGGTGTAAGGGGCCTATTTTGAATTTTAATCTTTTGAGCACCATTTTTTCTGCTGTTTTTTCTAAACAGCTTAGTAGCGAAATGGGTCGTGGATTCGTTGGGTCTTTGGGTTTTGGGATAGGCTGAATATCTTGTTGACTCCAGATTTTTGGCCACACCCTTAATAAGTAAGTGCTGTTTGTCAGATGGAGGTAGGCGGCTTCACCTGCAGTGCCCATGTTGTTGATAATTGAGTAGGTGATGCCGTCTGCACCAGGGGCTGTGTCTTTCCCTCTATGTTTGGTGTTTCTGAGTTCTTGAGAGGTGAATGGTGCATCTGTCTCATCTTCTTGATCGCAGGCATGATTTATGATGTCCCATCTTTGTAGCCTTAGGTCATTTTGGATTCTAATTGTGCTTGGTGGAAGTTGTTGGGTTGCTGAGCGGCTGGAAAACGTGTCTGCAAGTCTTTCTGCTTCCTCCATTGGTTTTGGATGCGTGGGTATTTTGGTTGATTTTTTTCCGGACACTCTCCTGAGCATTTGCCATAGCTCTGTGAGGTTGGTGTGCTGGTTTAGGTTGGCACACCATTCAAGCCATTTGTCAGTCCGGATTTTTGAAACA
>JAXCGZ010017076.1:0-7500 GCA_037179515.1 Halocaridina rubra | reverse complement strand
TGGCTAGAAGAGAGGTAGAGAGGGCAGTAAGGAAAATGAAAAATGGAAAGGCAGAAGGACCTGATAAGATGCCAGTGGAAGTATGGAAGAGTCTTGGAGAGGAAGGCATAGATATCCTGTGGGACTTAATGCAAAAGATCTTTAGTCAGGAAAAGATGCCAGAGGAATGGAGAGGAAGCTTAATCATCTCAATCTATAAAGGGAAGGGAGACATTCAGGAGTGTGGAAACCATAGAGGTATAAAGTTGTTAAGTCATACTATGAAGATATGGGAGAAGATCATGGAGAGGAGACTCAGGGAGGTAACGACAATTGGGATGAACAGTTTGGCTTCATGCCTGGAAGAGGGACAGTGGATGCCATATTTGCCTTGAGACAAATGATGGAAAAGCATAGGGAGAAACAGAAAGGACTGCATATGGTCTTTTTTGACCTGGAAAAGGCATATGATCGAGTACCACGTCAAGAGGTGTGTAGGTGTATTAGAGAAAAGGGAGTCACCGAAAAATATGATAGAATCTTCCAAGATATGTATGAGAGGGCAGAGGCAAATGTTAAGAGCAGTGTGGGTTTGACAAAAAGTCTCTCAGTAAATGTTGCTCTGCATCAACGGTCTGCTTTGAGTCCATATCTATTTGATCTGGTCTTGGATGTAGTAACCCAGGGTATTAGAGATCAGTCTCCATGGTGTATGCTCTTTGCAGATGACATTGTACTGTGTAGCAACAGATGAGAGGTAGTGGAGGAGAAGCTCGAGGAGTGGAGAAGAGTGATGGAGGATAGAGGACTGAAAATAAGCAGGAAGAAGACAGAATATTTGAGGTTGAGAGATGATGAGGATGGGGAGGTCAATTTGCAGGGGAAGGTGTTGAAAAGAGTTGAAAAGCTCAAGTATTTGGGATCAACAGTAGCAGAGATGGTGACCTAGAGTCAGAAATAATCCACAGAATACAAGCGGGATGGAAGAACTGGAAGAAAGTGTCTGGGGTGCTGTGCGACAGGAGAATAGGGATTAAGTTGAGGGGTAAAGTGCATAAGACAGTTGTGAGACCTTCTATGATGTATGGAGCAGAGACATGTGCAATAAAGAAGACACGAGAGAAAAAACTGGATGTGGCAGAGATTAGGATGTTGAGATGGATGTGTAGGGTGACAAGAAGTGATAAGATCAGAAACGAGGTAATTAGAGGTACCTCAAAAGTTAGAGAAATATCAGATAAGATACAAGAAAGTAGACTAAGATGGTATGGTCATGTCGTTAGGAGGGATGAACAGTATGTTGGGAGGAGGCTGATGGAAATGGATATACAGGGTAGGAGAAGGAGAGGGAGACCAAAGCGTAGGTGGATGGATTGCCTCAATAACGACGTGAGGTCTAAAGGTTTGTTGGGTGATGAGGTATGGGACAGAAACAAATGGAGAAAACTGGCCAGAAACATCGACCCCACATAAAAGTGGGAAAAGATGTAGACACAGAAGAAGAAGAAGAAGAAGAAGATATATATATATATATATATATATATATATATATATATATATATATATATATATATATATATATATATATATATATATATATATATATATATATACCCACACACTGAAAGTTTAATATTAAAACCCCATTATGTATCACTAATGATAGAAGTGACCAATAATAAAAATGTAAATTCATCGCCTTTAATATGTATTAATTGATAAACATACAACCTGCAAAAATACTGATAATTAATTAATCTGCCCCTTCCCATTAATGTCAACCTTGCTGTTCGTCCATTAATTTTCACTCAGGGAAATTGGAAAACTAATTTTTAATCTATTTGCAAGAGTTGCGATGATGTCAAGGACTTCTAGCAGTTTACTAATTTATTAATACATGTCTGTTACTTAATTAGAGAGTAAAAAAATGAATAACATTTTATTATTATCATAGTTATTACTGTTATTATTATTATTATTATTATTATTATTATTTTATTTATTTTTTTAAATTACTATTTTTATTATTATTATTATTATTATTATTATTATTATTATTATTATTATTATTATTATTATTATTATTATTATTATTATTATTTATTATTATTATTATTATTATTATTTATTATTATTTATTATTAAAAAAAAAAAAACTCCACATATGTATTCCTTGCTCGTCACAAGAGCTGAATAAGGCAGACAGGGAGCGGTGGAATGACAATCCATCACTCCCCTGCATTCGTTTCCCGAAACACTGTAACTGACAAAGAATGTGAAAATGATCAAAATATGTTGAAGCCGTTACCTAGCTACTGATGAGGCCCTCCTGTTTTAGCGTGGCTGGATATGGAAATAAAAACTAGTGATATGCTAAAAGTAACAGAATATGAAAGTACCTTCCATGTATGTTTCATACTCATCTGGAATAAATTCATTTGCTATAATCTACTGACCAACTGTTGTGGTGTGTGCTATTATAAGAAAACTTGCTAGTCTTATTTAAGTGTATATATTTGCTTCCTTTCTCAAGCCTGTATCTATAGCTTTTATGGATTCTTTTCAATAATAGAATGTTTACCGAATCCTTCGAACAAATTAGAATGATTCATTGCATCAATATATATATATATATATATATATATATATATATATATATATATATATATATATATATATATATATATATATATATATATATATATATATATATGTGTGTGTGTGTGTGTGTGTGATTACCTAAATGTGTTTACGGGAAAGAGCCCAAAGCTCGTATCTTCCCGTCTCCTCATCGGTTCCATTTTATACTTAGTGATACTTATCATACCTGTCCTTAAAACTATGGATTGAGATAGCATTAACTACCTCCTCGCTTAGCCAATTCCAATTATCAACTACTCTTACACTGAAAAAGTATTTCCTTACATCCTGCAAAGAAATTTTCTTACGAAGCATCAAACTATGACCTCTAGTTCTAGACCCAGCCATATCAAAATATCGATCCCTATCCACTCTATCATAACCATGAAGGAATTTAAAGACTGTCACAATATTCCCCCTCAATCTTCTAGCTTCGAGTGATGGTAAGTCTAATTCCCTCAGCCTCTCATCATAACTGAGATTGCGTATTTCTGGCACCAGTTTCGTGGCATATCTCTGTACTTTTTCAAGCTTAGCTATAAGCTTTTTCAAGTGCGGATTCCAAAAGGAGGCTGCATATTCGAGTTTTGGTCTTACATAGGTTACATAAATATTTCTGAACATTTCCTTGTCCATGTGCCTGAAGGCTACCCTTACATTTGATAAGAATGCATATGCTGCCCCTACTATGCCATTTACATGTATTTCTGGAGACAAATCTGCCAGTATGTTTACTCCTAGATCTCTCTCATTTTCTGTCACTTGAAGTTGTATTCCAGCCACCGAGTAGTCAAGCTTGGGCCTTCTTGCACTTGTACCCATTCTCATTACCTTACATTTTGAAGTACTGAATTTCATTAGCCACTTTTCTGACCACTCATGCAGACTATTTAGATCTTCCTGAAGTTCTCTACCACCGTTCTCGTTTTTTACTTTCTTCACAATATTTGCATCATCTGCAAACATATTAATGAATGAATTTACAGACTCTGGTAGGTCATTTACATATACAAGGAACAAAAGTGGCCCTAAAACTGAACCCTGTGGAATTCCACTACTAACTCTCTCCATTCATACACTGAGTGTCTTACTCTAACCCTCAGTTCCCTTCCTTCTAAGTAAGTTTTTATCCATTCCAAGATATTTCCACCTATTCTAGTCATTGCTTGCAGCTACCTAATATGTCTCCCATGTGGAACAGTGTCAAATGCATTCTGGAAGTCTAGGAATATGCACTCTGCTCAGCCCTCTCTTTCCTGTACGATTCGGCTTACATCATCATAAAATTCTAAGAAGTTTGTTACTGCTGATCTACTTTCTCTGAAGCCATGTTGCCTCACTGACAAAAAATTGAGGGATTCCAAGTGAAGAGAGATATGTTTCCTTAGTAGTTTCTCCATAACTTTGCAAACTATGCTGGTCAAGGAAACTGGTGTATAGTTCAGAGCCATATCCCTCCTTCCCTTTTTGAAGATAGGTATCATGTTTGCTTGTTTCCAGCATCTTGGAATCTCCCCTGACTCCAGTGACTTTATAAATATGATACTTAGTGCCACTGATATTGAGTTTGCGCATTTTTTAAGTACATGAGGGGAAATGTCATCAGGACCTGTAGCTTTATGGACATCTAACTCCATCAGCGCTTTGCATACCTCTGTGGCTGTAAGGTTGATGTTCTCTACTACCGGCCCTTGAGCTTCTATCTCTGCAATCTGAGGGGGTGGGGTATTTTCTACTGTAAATACTGACTGAAACTCCTTGTTCAATTCTTTGTAGATCTCTTCATCCATCTCAGTGATGCTTCCATCCGCTCTCTTTAGCCTTAAAACCTGTTCTTACCTTCAGTGTTCCTCTGATAAAGCTGTGAAAAAGCTTGGGATTTTCTTTAGCCTTCCTGGTTATGTCCCTCTCACAGTCTATCTCTGCCTCACTTCTTTTACTTAGGTAGTCATTTCTTGCTCTTTTGTAGGTTTGCCAGGCATTTATGTTTTTTCTCCATTTATACCTTTTCCAGCATTTGTCTCTCCACTCTTTAGCTCTTTTACACTCATTATCGAACCATTTCTCTCTGGCATGAATTACACCTACTTTGGTGACAGGTATGCAGCAATCTACTATCATCCCATATTTCTCACAAAAGATGTCATACATTTCTTGTACAGATTTGTTGTAAAATAAGGTTCTCCAGTCAATGGCTGCAAAAAGCTCATTCATTTTTATGTAATTTCCTTTCGAATAGTTCCTCCTCATTGTGACAGAGTGTTTCGCTCAAAGTAACCAAAGGCTGTTAGATGCCCTATTAATTAATTTAGTAACTTGACTGTTATTTTCTAACTAAAAAAATTAATTCCCACTTCTTGACTTTTGCAAATTATGGTTATTTGCAATTTATATTTTAGCTTAGAGCTAATTTTAAATATACCTTATTTACTCTTCTTGTACGTGTAGAAGTATAGCCCCGATATAAAGGCTGCTCCTATTTTCTGTCTGCTACGAGCCAAGAACATTCTGGAGATTGTTTACCAATAACCTAACTTTTCATTATTATTCTCGTTTTATTTTATTTGCTTCCACTTGTTGCACCTAAAAATACTGTCTCTCCCTAGCATCTCTGCTATAAATGCCTGCCAGGGACCACCACTAAAATAGTCCTTAAATTATATCAGAGCCAGTTACTGCTCTAGAAAATATATCCTACAGATGAACTCACCAGTAGGGACAAGGAGGCGTCCGTCCTCTTTTGGCATCCAAACATCCAAGAGGCAACATCTCGCCTGAGCAGTCTAAGTTTATTTCAAACCTTATTTACGTGGCATCTTCACAGGAATTCATCTAGCACAACAAGGTGAGGGATAGTGTATGGTAAAGCTCGTGGGTCAAGCAAATTGGTTTATTTTCGAGAATTAGTTACATTCGTTACTGGCTAAATCTTATGGATTTTATTCTCAGATTCCATTCCCATACACACAAAATTTTGTAGATTACCAAACTGGAATCTCACATGCCAAAGTTAATTCCTTAACCTGTAAATTACAGCTGATTTACATTGCTAAAAAGTTTCTTTTCATTGAATGTGATAAACGAAAATCCCATCCTTTGAAGACTGGTTATGAGCCCAGAAAAATCTATCTCTTTTCCTAATAAATTCTAATTTCATTTCACCTCTTTCTATCATCGTAAATAAAGTGTTTTACATCAAAAGCTCGTTAATAAATCTATTGGCTATTCAAATTGCAAATAATTAAAAGGTAGTTTTGCCCTGTTGGCTTTGCAAATATTTCCTGTTAACCACAATTTAATGAATGCATACTGTATTTATCTTGCTAATTCTTCATATGTTGGGGATAGAGTGTTTTGAGTTATAAGTTGCAAATACCTCAAAAGGTGGTTTTGCACCCTTTTTTTCATTGCAAACAGTTCTTGATAACGAAAAGTGAATGAATACTGTATTTATCTCTTAGATTCCTAGCAACATGGCTTCAGAGAAGGTAGATCAACAGTAACAAACTTATTAGAATTTTATGATGAGGTAAGCCAAATCTTACAGGAAAGAGAGGGCTGGGCAGATTGCATATTCCTAGACTTCCAGAAAGCGTTTGACACTGTTCCACATGGGAGACTTATTAGGAAGCTGCAATCAATGGCTAGAATAGGTGGAAATGTTTTGGAATGGATAAAAACTTACTTAGAAGGAAGGGAACAGAGGGTTAGAGTAAGAGACTCAGTGTCTGAATGGAGAAGAGTTAGTAGTGGAGTTCCACAGGGTTCAGTTTTAGGGCCATTTTTGTTCCTTGTATATGTAAATGACCTACCAGAGTCTGTAAATTCATTCATGAATATGTTTGAGGATGATGCAAAGATTGTGAAGAAAGTAAAAAACGAGAACAATGGTAGAGAACTTCAGGAGGATCTAAATAATCTGCATGAGTGGTCAGAAAAGTGGCTAATGAAAATCAATACTTCAAAATGTAAGGTAATGAGAATGGGTACAAGTGCAAGAAGGCCCAAGCTTGACTACTCGGTGGCTGGAGTACAACTTCAAGAGACAGAAAATGAGAGAGATCTAGGAGTAAACATACTGGCAGATTTGTCTCCAGAAATACATATAAATGGCATAGTAAGGGCAGCATATGCATTCTTATCAAATGTAAGAGTAGCCTTCAGGCACATGGACAAGGAAATGTTCAGAAATATTTATGTAACCTGTGTGAGGCCAAAACTCGAATATGCAGCCCCCTTTTGGCATCCACACTTGAAAAAGCCCATAGCTAAGCTTGAAAAAGTTCAAAGACATGCCACGAAACTGGTGCCAGAAATACGCAATCTCAGTTATGATGAGAGGCTGAGGGAATTAGAGTTACCATCACTCGAAGCTAGAAGAGTGAGGGGGGGATATGAAGACAGTCTTTAAATTCCTTCATGATTATGATAGAGTGGATAGGGATCGATATTTTGATATGGCTGGCTCTAGAACTAGAGGTCATAGTTTGAAGCTTCATAAGAAAACTTCTTTGCAGGATGTAAAAAAATACTTTTTCAGTGTAAGAGTAGTTGATAATTGGAATTGGCTAAGCGAGGAGGTAGTTAATGCTATCTCAATCCATAGTTTTAAGGACAGGTGTGATAAGTATCACTAAGTATAAAATGGAACCGATGAGGAGACGGGAAGATATGAGCTTTGGGCTCTTTCCCGTAAACACAATTAGGTAATCACAATTAGGTAATCACTCAAGAAGGATAACTCAGTAAGACCTAAGCCTCAGCAGTTCAGAGGCAAAGGCCATTACTCTGCTCCTCCTTCCCAGGGTTTTCAGCAAAACTTTAAGAGCCACCACTCTCCCTCACACAGCGCCGGTCCACAAAGCCATCCGGCCATGCACA
>JAXCGZ010017075.1:87500-152180 GCA_037179515.1 Halocaridina rubra | reverse complement strand
AATGCCAATACCTTAGACACCTTCAAATAGAGATTAGATAGACATATGAACATAAGAACATAAGAATAGAGGACACTGCAACATGCCTACTGGCACACACGAGGCAGCTCCATTTTTGAATTGTATTTTCAGCATGTCTAACCTATTCTATTCTACTCTACTTATTTATTCTATTTTTCTTTTTATGATTTTTCTAATAAGCACTAACCTATTCATACCCACCCTACCTCTGTCATATGTCTATCTAATCTACATTTGAAGGTGTCTAAGGTATTGGCATTTACTATCATACTAGGAAGCTTGTTCCATGCATCAGCTACTCTATTACCAAACCAATTTTTACCAATTTCCCTTCTGAACCTAAATTTATCAAGCTTAAATCCATTATTACGAGTTCTGGTTTGATCATGAATTTTTAAAACTTTATTAATATCTCCCTTGTTAATCCCTTTAAACCATTTATACACTTCAATCATATCCCCCCTAACTCTTCGCCTCACTAGAGAATGTAGATTAAGTTTTTTTAATCTGTCCTCATATGGTAGATTTCTGATATTGTGTATCATCTTGGTCATTCTTCGCTGCACTCTCTCCAAGGATTCAATTTCCATTCTATAATAGGGTGACCAGAATTGCACAGCATAATCTAAATGGGGCCTAACTAATGCAAGATAGAGCTGCAAAATAACTTTTTCCGTCCTATTGCTGACGCTTCTTGAGATGAATCCTAAAATTCTGTTTGCTTTATTTCTGACTGCTGTGCATTGCTCTCTTGGCTTAAGACTACTACTCACAAGAACTCCCAAATCCCTTTCACACTGAGAACTCATGATTTCATGGTTATTTAGCTTATAACTAGTATTGTCTTTTATAGTACCCATTTTAACTACTTTACATTTTTCAACATTAAATTCCATTTGCCATTTGTCCGACCATTCAGATAATCTATTTAGATCTTCCTGTAAAGCATGAATGTCTTCTTTTCCATTTATAGTTCTACCTATTTTAGTGTCGTCTGCGAATTTACTTAGGTTACTACTGATATCCGAATCCAGATCATTTAGATATACGATGAATAATAGGGGACCCAGTACCGAGCCTTGTGGTACCCCGCTAGTAACCGAGCCCCACTCTGATTTCTCTCCATTTATGCAAACCCTCTGTTTTCTGTCTTTTAACCATTGTTTGATCCATCTGAGCACAGCTCCTCCTATACCATGAGCTTCCAGCTTTTTAACTAATCTTTTGTGAGGAACTCTATCAAAAGCTTTGCTAAAATCTAGATATATTGTATCATATTCTTTGCCACAATCTACTGCCTCGTAAACTTCTGAATAAAAAGACAGTAAGTTTGTAAGGCGCGAAAAACCCTTAAGAAACCCGTGTTGTGAAAGTTTTATCAGTCTGTGTAATTCTAGATGTGCCCTTATTTTATTTGCAATTATAGATTCTAGAATCTTACCCACTGTTGACGTTAAACTTACCGGCCTATAATTATTCTTTTTAACACGTTCTCCTTTTTTAAATATTGGTACCACATCTGCCAATTTCCACTCCATGGGTACCGATCCTAATTTTATTGAATTATTAAATAATGCAGTTAGAGGACAACTAAGCTCTTCCTTGCATTCCTTTAATATTCTAGCATATATTCCATCAGGTACCGGAGATTTATGAGCCTTTAATTTATCTATTTCTTTTATTACCTCCTCTCTCGTAATATTTATTGAACTAAGTATATTATCGGGACTGTCTCTGTAAATGGATTCTACTTCCGGAATATTTTCCAAGTTTTCATTTGTAAATACAGATAAGAAATAATCATTTAAACATGTACACATCACTTTATCGTCATCTGTGATATGGCCATTGGCTACTTCAATTGGTCCGACTTTTTCCTTAAATTTTGTTTGATAATGTTGATAAAACCCTTTAGGATTTTCTTTAGCTTCTCCTGCTATTCTAACTTCGTATTTTCTTTTCGCCTCTCTAACTATCTTTTTAACTTCCCTGTTTAACTGTATATATTGCTGCCTCACCTGCTCTTCACCTCTTTTTAGTTTCCTGCATATTCCTCTTTTAATACCTATAAGATTCTTTATTCTATTGTTCATCCATTTAGGGTCATTTTTTCTTGATCTGCAATGTTTCATGGGAATATAGTCTCTCTGACTATTCTTAAGAGTCATGACAAAATTGTTATATTCCTCATCCAAATTTATATTAAATGACGGACTGCTGTTCTTTCCTGTGAGAGAATTTGATGTATTGATCTTATCTTGTGATAATCCTTGGCATGTGGTACTCAAATTTCGGGGTAATCCGCTACCTGCGACCTGACCTGCTGGATTAACTACCCACATCTGTACCCCAGAAATCCCTTCCCATAATTCATTTAGCAAAGCTTTTGATAGAGTTCCTCACAAAAGATTAGTTAAAAAGCTGGAAGCTCATGGTATAGGAGGAGCTGTTCTCAGATGGATCAAACAATGGTTAAAAGACAGAAAACAGAGGGTTTGCATAAATGGAGAGAAATCAGAGTGGGGCTCGGTTACTAGCGGGGTACCACAAGGCTCGGTACTGGGTCCCCTATTATTCATCGTATATCTAAATGATCTGGATTCGGATATCAGTAGTAACCTAAGTAAATTCGCAGACGACACTAAAATAGGTAGAACTATAAATGGAAAAGAAGACATTCATGCTTTACAGGAAGATCTAAATAGATTATCTGAATGGTCGGACAAATGGCAAATGGAATTTAATGTTGAAAAATGTAAAGTAGTTAAAATGGGTACTATAAAAGACAATACTAGTTATAAGCTAAATAACAATGAAATCATGAGTTCTCAGTGTGAAAGCGATTTGGGAGTTCTTGTGAGTAGTAGCCTTAAGCCAAGAGAGCAATGCACAGCAGTCAGAAATAAAGCAAACAGAATTTTAGGATTTATCTCAAGAAGCGTTAGCAATAGGCCGGAAAAAGTTATTTTGCAGCTCTATCTTGCATTAATTAGGCCCCATTTAGGTTATGCTGTGCAATTCTGGTCACCCTATTATAGAATGGAAATTAAATCCTTGGAGAGAGTGCAGCGAAGAATGACCAAGATGATACACAATATCAGAAATCTACCATATGAGGACAGATTAAAAAAACTTAATCTACATTCTCTAGAGAGGCGAAGAGTTAGGGGGGATATGATTGAAGTGTATAAATGGTTTAAAGGGATTAACAAGGGAGATATTAATAAAGTTTTAAAAATTCATGATCAAACCAGAACTCGTAATAATGGATTTAAGCTTGATAAATTTAGGTTCAGAAGGGAAATTGGTAAAAATTGGTTTGGTAATAGAGTAGCTGATGCATGGAACAAGCTTCCTAGTATGATAGTAAATGCCAATACCTTAGACACCTTCAAATGTAGATTAGATAGACATATGACAGAGGTAGGGTGGGTATGAATAGGTTAGTGCTTATTAGAAAAGTCATAAAAAGAAAAATAGAATAAATAAGTAGAGTAGAATAGAATAGGTTAGACATGCTGAAAATACAATTCAAAAATGGAGCTGCCTCGTGTGTGCCAGTAGGCATGTTGCAGTGTCCTCTATTCTTATGTTCTTATGTTCTTATTTTAACTACTTTACATTTTTCAACGTTAGATTCCATTTGCCATTTGTCCGACCATTCAGATAATTTATTTAGATCTTCCTGTAAAGCATGAATGTCTTCTTTTTCATTTATAATTCTACCTATTTTAGTGTCATCTGCGAATTTACTTAGGTTACTACTGAAATGCGAATCCAGATCATTTAGATATATGATGAATAATAGGGGACCCAGTACCGAGCCTTGTGGAACCCCTCTAGTAACCAAGCCCCACTCCGATTTCTCTCCATTTATGCAAACCCTCTGTTTTCTGTCTTTTAGCCATTCTTTGATCCATCTGAGAACAGCTCCTCCTATACCATGAGCTTCCAGATTTTTAACTAATCTTTTATGAGGAACTCTATCAAAAGCTTTGCTAAAATCTAGGTATATTGTATCATATTCTTTGCCACAATCTACTGCCTTGTAAACTTGAATAAAAAGACAGTAAGTTTGTAAGGCACGAAAAACCCTTTTGAAACCCGTGTTATGAAAGTTTTATCAGTCTGCGTAATTCTAGGTGTGCCCTTTTTTTTATTTGCAATGATGGATTCTAGAATCTTACCCGCTGTTGACGCTAAACTTACAGGCCTATAATTATTCTTTTTAACTCGTTCTCCTTTTTTAAATATTGGTACCACATCTGCCAATTTCCACTCAATGGGTACCGATCCTAATTTTATTGAATTATTAAATAATGCAGTTAGTGGACAACTAAGCTCTTCCTTGCATTCCTTTAATATTCTAGCATATATTCCATCAGGTCCCGGAGATTTATGAGCCTTTAATTTATCTATTTCTTTTATTACCTCCTCTCTCGTAATATTTATTGAACTAAGTATATTATCGGGACTGTCTCTGTACATGAATTCTATCTCCGGAATATATTCCAAGTTTTCATTGGTAAATACAGATAAGAAATAATCATTTAAACATGTACACTTCACTTTATCATCATCTGTGATATGGCCATTGGCTACTTCATCTGGTCCGACTTTTTCCTTAAATTTTGTTTGATAATGTTGATAAAACCCTTTAGGATTTTCTTTAGCTTCTCCTGCTATTCTAACTTCGTATTTTCTTTTCGACTCTCTATCTTTTTAACTTCCCTGTTTAACTGTATATATTGTTGCCTCACCTGCTCTTCACCTCTTTTTAGTTTCCTGTATATTCCTCTTCTAATACCCTAAGATTCTTTATTCTATTGTTCATCCATTTAGGGTCATTTTTTCTTGATCTGAAATGTTTCATGGGAATATAGTCTTTCTGACTATTCTTAAGAGTCATTACAAAATTGTTATATTCCTCATCCAAATTTATATTAACTGACGGACTGCTGTTCTTTCCTGTGAGAGAATTTACTGTATTGATCTTATCTTGTGATAATCCTTGGCATGTGGTACTCAATTCTCGGGGTAATCTGCTACCTGCGACCTGACCTGCTGGATTAACTACCCACATCTGTACCCCCAGAAATCCCTTCCCATACCTCATTAGATAATTTAGTTTTTAAGCCCTCAAAATCTCCTGCTCTAAAGTTTGGAACAATATTCTTATTTTCCTTTATAGTTTCCTTGAAAATTATGTTAAATCTAATGGAATCATGGTCACTGTTGCCCAATGATTCACCAACTTCTAAATTTGTAACCATATTCTCTCTATTACTTAGAACTAAATCCAGTATATTCACCCCCCGTGTTGCTTCAAGTACATGCTGAGAAAGGAAATTGTCTTCTACTACTTCCAAAAACTCCTCAGAGCTACTATCACCTGTTATGGTTTCCCAGTTAATATTTCTAAAATTAAAATCGCCTACAATGCAAACTCTATTTGACCTGCTCACTTTAGAAATTTCATCGTATATAATTTGCGAATTTATATTATCTAGATCAGGTGGTCTGTAGACTACTCCTACAACTAGACTTTCTATATTATTCTTAATTTCAACCCATAAGGTTTCTGAATTTAGATTTGTCTTAATTCCAGACTTAATGCAGCTTCTGAGGCTATCTTTAATATACATAATTACCCCTCCCCCTCTTCTATCTGCACTGCGATCAGCATTATAAAGTTTATATCCTGTTATTATGTACTCAGCTTTAAGGTGTTTGCTTTCTAAATTAATCCAAGTTTCACTAATGAATATTATATCCGGTCTCTCACTACATACTATGGCTCTCAGTTCTTCTATCTTGTTACCTAAACTACGGCTATTTGTATAATATACTTTTAAACTTTCTCTAGGTTTACCCTTCTTGAGGCTATTTTTTTTTTTTTTTTTAATATTTGTTCTATGTATCAAATGGTTTTCTCCTTAAGCTCCCAGTTATTTGACCCACTATTTACTGAACCCTTACTGACTAATTTCTCTGCACAAGTATTATTTATTTCATTATTTGTATCTAGCAAAACCCCCCTACCACTCTGTCTATTATACCAGCCAATACTGAGACACCTGAATTAGAAAGATGAACTCCATCCCCTGCATACATACTCTTACGACTGGTGAAGTGATCCCACCAGTCTATAAAACCTATATTATTCTCCCGACAGAAGACTTCCATCCTTGCATTAATTCCTATAGCTCGAGACCACCACTCTGAACTTTGGCTAAGCCTAGGGAGAATACCACACATCACCGGAACTACACCCCTTTTCCTGATCTAATCCAGGGCTTGTCTATACAACCTAATCAGCTTCTCACTTCTACCATCCTGCATGTCATTTCCACCAGCTATCAAACAAACAACATCTTTATCCTCAATCCAGCTATTTATCGACTCACCCACCTTCTTCATACCTTCTCCAGGGAAAAAATATTTTCCTCTAACTCTATGCCTGACTTTTCTGTCTACATATCTGAACAGTGAATCCCCTACAATTACAAGAGAACGAGACTTATCCGGAGGATGGGTTATTCCGACCTTGGGAGACTTTCCTAGGCTCTTGATCTGAGAGCTTTTCCCACCTCCATTTCTATGGTCGCTAGTACGCCTATCTGACTTTATGGGTCCTGAAAATTTACTGCCGCCACTGTCTCATTCATCTCTAAGTGAACTAAAAGAATTAGCAACTTGTAGTCGAAAACTATCATTTTTCCTAAGAACCATCTTAGTTGAACCATTATTCACAACTTTCCAATCTTCTGCACTATTCAATTGTCCCTTCCTGGTTAACATATCTACCTTACCTCTCTTTTTTTTTTTTTTGTTGGATGTTCACCCTTGAGGGTGAGCGGACCTTCCACTTGTGGCCCGCAGGTGGGGTGAGATTTTCTTCGGAGTGTACGTGGTATTCGCTCTTGCTGGCGAATGGGCTTTCCTGTTGGTGAGGAGGTGGGGTGAATTCTTATTGGTGATGATCGGACTTTCCTAATTGGCCCGCAGGTGAGATTGTGCCAAACTGTAAAGATAACGGAGAGCATAAATATTCAGTTGTGAATTATTAGTTTACATCAAACAACATAAATGAATTCCTGTTTTGGGGGAGAGAGAAAGAGTTATTGCATGGCTATCTTGGTGGAGGGTATTGTCTGATAATATTTGATAGACTGTTCATGTGGTTATTTGTTGCTAGTCTGATGATGGAGCTAGCAACCTGAAGGGCATTTGGGTCTTCGCTAGATGTTGCGGGGGCACCAGTTTTCCGTCGAATCTCTGAAAAAGAATCACATTCCAGGATGTAGTGTAGCAGTGGATGTGGTGAGGCTACCTGGCAAAAGGTGCATTCCTTGATGATATTCTCTACTATTTGCCAGGTGCACTTGTACCCGAGTCTCAGACGGTACACATTGACCTCAGTGCTTCGTCGAAGGCTCTTCGGCAGGGTGATACACCGAAGATCAGTGGTGGCTTTGTACCACCAGGTGGAGGGGGAGCCAATGTCTGTGCACAGGTTGTGTTTAGTTATTAAGGTGTTAAGGAGTGACTTGGTGGCTTTATTTTTAATCTGTTGCATCCCAGGAGACAGAGATATCTGGATTTCTGCTCTGAGAGTGGCTTGTTTGGCGGCTTGATCGGCTTCCTCATTTCCCTTGATGCCGACGTGGCTGGGAATCCAGGCAAGAGTGATGGCTTTTCCAAGGCTGGTTATCCTGTGGTAGTGGCTGAGGATGGTCGTGATGATGCGAATATTGTCTCTGAGGAGTGGCTTCTTGATGGCCTGTAAGGCGCCTTTAGAATCAGAGAGAATAAGGGCATGGTCAGCTCATTTCTTATATTAAAAATGAGTTTGCTTGCATCAGACTCAGACATATCCCCAGCACACCCACAAACAGCATCAACACCACCACCAACACCACTACCACTACCACCACTACCACCACCAACACAAACAACACCACTACTCTCCATAGAGACATCATGGTGATCTCAAATATTCAAGTTAAAAAACACTTCCTTATCAAGTAAACTCATTATTACAGTATATAGTAAAACTTTCACACACACACATATATTGGTTCTATATATTGTTAAAATCAGAATCCTTCCCATTTATATTAATTTGATAGCTAGTTTGATACACGAAATAATTGAATAATTAAATAAATACCAAAAGTACACCTGTCAACAGTAATGAGTTAAGTTGCCAAGTAGTACAGCTGGCTCATTTTCTTCATTTTTTTCTTATCTTTTAGCTTTCTCTTTTACTATTTTTTATTTTGTATATATATTGAGTTAAATGTAAAGTCTGATCCTGTGATAACATATCTTGGTTAGCAAGTGAGTTTATCAGTTAAGAAGAATATATAGCAGAAACAGGTGGGTGCCTCATCAGACACAAATTCGAATTTTCCTTCAGGTTTGACTTTTGTTTTTGTTGCATTTTTTTCTTTTTCTTTTTATCCTCAAATTACCATAGTCAAATTTTTGAGTTAAGATGTGTGTTACCAGAAAAGAGATAAACTAAGTCACTAAATAGCACTAATATGGAGATATAAAAATTTTGTGTGAAGCTTAAATAAAAGTTTTTCTCTCTTTTTTTTTCTCTTTCTCCTTTTTCTATATTCTGTGAGAGGGAGAACATAAAAATGAGGCCATCTCTGTCCCAAACCTCTCCCACCCATGGGTCGGGAGGAGGGGTAGCTATTAGGAGACTAAAACAGAAAATCAAGGATTTAGAGGCAATAGTTATAAGCCTTGATGATAAAATTCGGCATATGGATAGAGAAATGAAAGAGAATGAAACACTCAGAGAGGAAATAAGATTTTTGGAGGAAGCAAATAAAGCATAAGGGCAGGAGAGAAAGGAACTAGAAAAAAGAATAAAGAAGCTGGAAGGGGAAAAGAGTGAACTAGAAACTAGAATTTCTAAACAAGAAGATAAAAACAAACAGCTGAATGACAACCTAAATGAATTAGATGTTAGTTCACTGCTCTCTTCTGAGAGAGACGAGATTGCAGCTTGGAATGTCCAGATTAAGGAAAACATTGAACAGTTTAGAAAAGAGTTCCAGGAGCCGAATATGGAAAATGAAGCCATGAAAACTTCCTTTGCTGATGCACTAAAGGGGAATGTGGCAGTAAAAGAGGCAGTAAAAGTGGTGGCACTGGAAAACATACAAACAATTGACTATAAAGAGACAGTAATCGAAAAAATGAAAGACGTTGTGATGGAAAGGGCAAACCCACTCATCAAACAGGCACTTGATAAAGAGAAGACAGTGGTAATCTCAGGCATAAGCGAATCCCAGGAGCCAACATGGCAGGGGAGACTTGAAGAAAATAAAGCTAGGGTTGTAGACCTGATAAGAAAGCTTGGAGTAAGTTGTGGTCCTGAGGATATTGTAAACATACACCTACTAGGCAAATATTCGAGGGAAGGAAAGCCGAGACCAACAAAAGTAACCTTTGAGAGAGTGGAAACATGTAGGGAAATATTGTTGAGAAAAAAGTCTAAAAGACCTTTAAGAATTCAAAAAAGTGTTCATTAGACGATACAGAACACAGGAAGAGATGGGAAAGATAAAAAACTTGTTGGAAGAGGCAAGAAGGTTAAATGAGGAAAGATATGAAGAGAAGAAAAATTTTCATTTCAGAGTTCTTCCAGACAAAGGGGAGATAAAGAAGATAATGACAGAAGATCAGGGGATGGGGCCTCATTAAGATTGTTATACACAAATGCTGATGGATTAGCTGGTAAGGCAGTAGAATTAAAAGATAGGATTCACAACAGTAAGGCAGATATAGTAGCAATTACAGAGACTAAGTTGAGTGAGGACATAAACAGTGTCACAGTTTTTCCTAAGGGCTTCAGAATGCTAAGGGTTGAAAGATCTGAGAGGACTGGTGGAGGGATAGCACTGCTCATAAGTGAAAGGAATCAAGTTGAAGAAATAAACTTGGTTATAGAAAGTGAGTTCAAGGAATTTCTTGTTGCTCGCATAAATACTGGGTCAGAGAGCATTATAATAACTGTTGTATATAACCCACCAAGGAACCAGAATAGGCTAGAAGTTTATGAGGAAAGTCATATAGGTACTATTGAAGTCATAAACTCAGTTGTTAACATGGCACGGGAAAAAAAATGTAGGACTTTGATTATGGGAGATTTTAATCATAAAGAGGTAGATTAGATAAATCTTGACCCACACAGTGGTGAGGACTCATTCGGGGCAAGATTCATAGATTGCGTACAAGGGAATTTCCTACACCAACATGTAATGGAACCAACGAGGGCCAGGGGTGGGGATGAGCCATCACTACTTGATCTAGTATTCACAGATAATGTGTTGGATATTGAAAAAAATGAGTATGAACCACCAATTGGAAAGAGTGACCACTGTGTGTTGTTGATGGAGTATATCACTGAAGATATTCTGCCTGAGAGTAGAGGCACTGAGGACATGAGGAGGAACTATCCGAAAGGAGATTACATCAAAATGAATGAGCTTTTTGCAGTTATTGACTGGAGAACCTTATTTTACAACAAATCTGTACAAGAAATGTATGACATCTTTGGTGAGAAATATGGGAAGATAGTAGATTGCTGCATACCTGTCACCAAAGTAGGTGTAATTCATGCCAGAGAGAAATGGTTCGATAATGAGTGTAAAAGAGCTAAGGAGTGGAGAGACAAATGCTGGAAAAGGTATAGGAGGAGAAAAAACATAAATGCCTGGCAAACCTACAAAAGAGCTAGCAATGACTACCTAAGTAAAAGGAGAGAGGCAGAGAGAGACTATGAGAGGGACATCACCAGGAAGGCTAAAGAAAATCCCAAGCTTTTCCACAGCTTTATCAGAGGAAAACTGAACGTGAAAGAACAGGTTTTAAGGCGGAAGAGAGTGGATGGAAGCATCACTGAGATGGATGAAGAGATCTGCAAAGAATTGAACAAGGAGTTTCAGTCAGTATTTACAGTAGAAAATACACCACCCCCTCAGATTGCAGAGATAGAAGCTCAAGGGCCGGTATTAGAGAACATCAACCTTACAGCCACAGAGGTATGCAAAGCGCTGATGGATTTAGATGTTCATAAAGCTACAGGTCCTGATGATATATCCCCTCATGTACTTAAAAAATGCGCAAACTCAATATCAGTGGCACTAAGTATCATATTTAAAAAGTCACTGGAGTCAGGGGAGATTCCAAGATGCTGGAAACAAGCAAATGTGATACCTATCTTCAAAAAGGGAAGGAGGGATACGGCTCTGAACTATAGACCAGTTTCCTTGACCAGCATAGTTTGCAAAGTTATGGAGAAACTACTAAGGAAACATATCTCTCTTCACTTGAAATCCCTCGACTTTTTGTCAGTGAGGCAACATGGCTTCAGAGAAGGTAGATCAACAGAAACAAACTTATTAGAATTTTATGATGAGGTAAGCCGAATCTTACAGGAAAGAGAGGGCTGAGCAGATTGCATATTCCTAGATTTCCAGAAAGCGTTTGACACTGTTCCACATGGGAGACTTATTAGGAAGCTGCAAGCAATGGATAGAATAGGTGGAAATGTCTTGGAATATACAAAAACTTACTTAGAAGGAAGGGAACAGAGGGTTAGAGTAAGACACTCAGTGTCTGAATGGAGAAGAGTTAGTAGTGGAGTTCCACAGGGTTCAGTTTTAGGGCCACTTTTGTTCCTTGTATATGTAAATGACCTACCAGAGTCTGTAAATTCATTCATGAATATGTTTGCAGATGATGCAAAGATTGTGAAGAAAGTAAAAAACGAGAACAATGGTAGAGAACTTCAGGAGGATCTAAATAATCTGCATGAGTGGTCAGAAAAGTGGCTAATGAAATTCAATACTTCAAAATGTAAGGTAATGAGAATGGGTACAAGTGCAAGAAGGCCCAAGCTTGACTACTCGGTGGCTGGAGTACAACTTCAAGAGACAGAAAATGAGAGAGATCTAGGAGTAAACATACTGGCAGATTTGTCTCCAGAAATACATATAAATGGCATAGTAAGGGCAGCATATGCATTCTTATCAAATGTAAGGGTAGCCTTCAGGCATATGGACAAGGAAATGTTCAGAAATATTTATGTAACCTATGTGAGGCCAAAAACTCGAATATGCAACCCCCTTTTGGAATCCACACTTTAAAAAGCACATAGCTAAGCTTGAAAAAGTTCAAATACATGCCACAAAACTGGTGCCAGAAATACGCAATCTCAGTTATGATGAGTGGCTGAGGGAATTAGACTTACCATCACTCGAAGCTAGAAGATTGAGGGGGAATATGGTGACAGTCTTTAAATTCCTTCATGGTTAGGATAGAGTGGACAGGGATCGATATTTTGATATGGCTGGCTCTTGAACTATAGGTCACAGTTTGAAGCTTCGTAAGAAAACTTGTTAGAAGGATGTAAGGAAATACTTTTTCAGTGTAAGAGTAGTTGATAATTGGAAGTGGCTAAGCGAGGAGGTAGTTAATGCTATCTCAATCCATAGTTTTAAGTACAGGTATGATAAGTATCACTAAGTATAAAATGGAACAGATCAGGAGACGGGAAGATGCGAGCTTTGGGTTCTTTCCCGTAAACACAATTAGGTAAATACACACACACACACACACACACACACACACACACACACACACACACGCACACACACACACACACATATATATATATATATATATATATATATATATATATATATATATATATATATATATATATATATATATATATATATATATATATATATATATATATATATATATATATATATATATATATATATATATATATATATATATATATATATATATATATATATATATATATACATATATATATATATATATATATATATATATATATATATATATATATATATATATATATATATATTGCTCCGGTTTTACGTCACGGACACCCTTTTCAACCAAGGGCTAGGACGGTTGCCCTCTTGTGAAGGACTTGTTTTGGCAGATGTAATCCTTACCCTGAGTGCATGCCCTTGCTAACCTCAGACCGAGACGGGGCACAAACCCTCGACCTGACGCCTCAGAGTTGCGGACGCTACCACTTGAACCACGGTGACTAATATATATATATATATATATATATATATATATATATATATATATATATATATATATATATATATATATATATATATATATATATTTACACAGTATATGACATCCAGTAGGAGGATTTTCTCTATCTAGATCTATCCATTTCAAAAATATATTTGATTAAGGAGTGTAACCCATTTCATTATCATTTAGTTTTATATATATATATATATATATATATATATATATATATATATATATATATATATATATATAGATATATATATATATATATATATATATATATATATATATATATATATATATATATATATATATATATATATATATATATATAAACTGACACATATAATTATATTCCCTTTGTGAGGCTATAATTATATATTGCTACATGCGTCTGACCTTGTTAAGTTGCAAGTTAAATCAGGTTACATAAATAACGCTTTACGCAAACACTTCAACAATAAAATTATACAATTTTACCTATTTCGCTTTTCCTCTCATTCACACATAGGTTTATCTTGCAATCCAAATTCTATTCTCAATCTTCACGACTGAAAACTTTTTTTTTTATTATGGACAACGACAGATTCTATGATAATTGGTCATTAGACCGACTATGCCAATTAGAGCTAAATAAATAAATAAATAAATAAACTGAGGAAGACACAGCAAACAGATCATTTCCTAACCTAATCGTGAGACATTAACATGAACACATTTTAAAATGTTGCATAATCTTGAATCTAATCCTAATATTTATCACTGAAACTTTCTTTTACTAACTTATATTCTGGACAGTAAATCTATAATGGATCAATCCCAGAATAGGCTCCTGCTGTCATTTTAGGTGCTTAATCTGGAAATGAGACAAAAGGGAGACTTGGTAAATTTAGGATACGTTAACTTAATCTAATTGAATATTAACATCCCCAAGGAATTCCTTACAAAGTGCCTAATTTGAAATTGAAGTTGAATGCAAGCACTTCATCTGGTAATAAACCATACAGTGCATAGCTCACCCCCCCCCCAAAAAAAAATTCCAAGATATCCTTATTAAACCAAACTTTACCTAACCTAACAGACCCATATAATCATTTTACAATGTATGTGCATAGCATTCTGGAAACTTATCAAATGCATCCAAACTAAGAGGTAACAATGTGTAATTACAAAATGTTAGCATACAGCACCAAATGGTAAGGAAGCCCATCAGTGAAACAACAGAAAAAATAACGCTATATTTCGGGTCCTAACTGGACCCCTTCTCAAGCACAAGTGACTTGTGCTTCAGAGGGGGTCCAGTTTGGACAAGAAATATAACGTTATTTTTTTCTATGTGTTGTTTCACTGATGGGCTTCCTTACACTAAGAAGTAACAAGTTTTGCTAATTTATAAAGGGTAAAAAAGTCATATATATATATATAATATATATATATATATATATATATATATATATATATATATATATATATATATATATATATATATATATATATATATATATATATATATATATATATATATATATATATATATATATATATATATATATATATATATATATATATATATATATATATATGTTAGAAAAATTTATTAATTATTAAAAGTATCCTTTTGGTAGTTGCTCTTGAATATTAACACTGCATTATCAGAGTTTCATAAGCTAACCTAACCTAACAACTGAAGTGTATAAAGCAATAAAACCAATAAAGTAAAAACATATAGGCCTATAACTTAAAACGTGTGGTACTTTGGCCATAAAGATAATACAGATATTTATTTAAAGTAATATATATAATTTTCAGCCAAAAAATAAAATAAAATTGGCGGTTTTTCAGCTAAAGCCAAAAATAAGCTACTATAAGATCCAAACTTTATACATTCAAAATAATTCATATTAGAAGAGCAGAAAAACTATTTCATATACATCTGGGTAACAACAAATATAAAAAACACAATATAAATATTAGCTGAGATATCACTTGGGCTGAAATTGAAGTAAAAAAAAAAAACGCGAATATAGCAATCTCACCTTGCGGAACAACTCTATCCCATCCAGATTCTTCGAGGTCACTAAAAATGGCCTCATTACTTTTCACTTTATGTTAACTGATCAATATATTTTACTGTCGATCGCATACGCACTTCCGGATAATATATCCATATAAATAATATATTGCATTCACTATCAACCAAGAATCACGACTTGAAAGTTCACGTACGCAGATAGATAGATAGATAGATAGATACTTTATTGACCACAAAATACATCGATAAATTATATACATAGCATAGTAGATTAGTTACTCTCTTCAATAATACAAAACTCATATAAAAATTTAAATCAAAAGTTTAAAACATTCACAGTTGCACTAAAAACTTATAAATTCTTTATGCAAAGCTTGTAATATGTATACAATTTTGTAAAAAAAATAAAAAATAAATTATTTAATTTCATAAAGCATATTTGGTGTGCAAAATTCTTCATTAATATTTGTTTTGGGCATCGAAGACAAGAATGTTTACATCATTTTTTTTTTACTTTTTTATATCTTTTTAATATTATTATTCGATAGGTTTGGTTCAGTTATGGTAGTATAATAATGTTCACATTTTTTATACTAATATAAAATCCAGCTTTGCAACCCCAAAATAAAAAATCTGTTGAAAGATATTTGGGCATTTTTTTTAATTGTCGTTAAATATGATATATAATACAAACCATCTTTGCATTAATCTCATAATTATTTAACATAGCCAAAATTACCTCAAAAAATTCTCAAAGAATCTCTACATCTTGAAATCTTGGTTTCTGCAGAATAGCTTTTATCCTCAAGATAACCACCAATAGCACTTCAAATCATACATTTATCGTAATTAATGTAAAATTACAGTATTTGAGCATATACCTCAATTATATATCCAATTTACTGACTTGCATATACAAACAAGAGAGAAAAGATTATCTTCCATTGCATATAATTCCATTGAAGAGAATTAAAAATGTAAACTGATATACATTATCACGAATAGAAATAAAAAAAAACTATGCATGCAAAGACTAATCTGCATAAATAGAACGCATATATAAGTATTCAATGCTTAATTTTACTATTTAGACTTATATTTACTTTTTTTTTTTTTTAAATATACTGTATATCGTAAAAATCAGCTTCTTGGGGTATCAGTATGAAGTCAGCCTCTTCATGAACCCGTAACAAACAACAACAATCACCACCACGTGGCTTGAATTTTCCAGATTATACCCTTATAGAAGACTAATTTTCTTACACGTAATTCAGAATGACTGATCATATTCAAAGAAACCTTGTGTTAAACTTTGTAGAAAAAGATGAACCACCAGATAAAGTAAGTTTATGATTTTTTAGAGATTGACAGTAATCTTTCCATATGTATAGAAAAATGGGTTTTGGCAATGTATGATATCACCAGTAACTTTGGTCATTTTTATTTTGTTTTTTATATTATTTGGCTGTATCACTTCCTTCATGTATAAGAATCTTTATTACATAGGTTAGATTTAGTTGTGAATTGTTGTACAGTAGTGAATTTGTTATTTGTTTATATACTACTGTGTAAAAAATATATTCGCATTAAATTTGGAAACGGAGGTTTAGTGAACTTAGGCCATATTTTTAAATATGAAAAAACAAATTCAACCTTATTAGAGGTGCTATGTTCCCAAAATTCTAAATTAGGGGCCTCTATAATTCTCCTCTCTGTATCTCCCATTTATATGCTTACCAAGCATAACCTTTTATTGAGGGAGCTCTTTATATTGCTTTTTATCTTAAAGGCTTACTATAAACAATATTGCCCCTATCACAGTAGTGGCATATTCTTATTATTTTGAAATCCAGTCTACATCATTTGCAATATGATTACATTATGTGTGACATGTTTTCTTTGGTAATTAACTGTTCTGCAAGCTTTCTGTCTCTAACGACAAATTTACTAGAGTTTGTGTCTGGTCAGTAACTTATAATTGCTCCGTATTTTATTATGTTTGATTGTATCAGAATTCCTATGATGGGTAATGTTGCTCTTATTAAGGCCTGGACTTTCTGATATACCATTACACATATGTAATAATATAATCGAAATATCAGCTGAGTTGACACAAGCTTGTGAGAGGCACATTTGGTGTGCCAAGTCTATATAATTCTCAACAGAATGTCAAAAGGGAAAGCTTGTGTTTTTTTACATGTGTACGAAAGGAACCTGTTTCTATCATGGAGTTTGGGTGCTGCTTGGGACCCCAATGAGCGATTATGGGAGAATAGACTACCAAAAGAAAAATAATGGATTTTACACCTGGTTAGCGTAGGGTAACTGGCAATACACAAATCATTATAATTTTATTATGGGGAAAAGACTCAATAAACAGTTCATATTTTCATCACGGAAAGAGAATTCAAAAGGGATATAAATATAGATTATGATTGGAAAAAGCTACTCAATGAATATAGGGATATATTGTTATTGTTTTACACAGACATTATTATATCTGATAATAATAATAATAATAATAATAAACTTTATTTCCATTTTACAATGGGTATTCGTCAGCCAGGACAAGCCCCAACCCCCCACTGTGATGTCCACCCACAGCAGTTCCTGCCAGTAAACAGCTTAAACTCTCGGTCTTGGACGGGGACCGATCTTTCGACCTCGTGAATGCGAAGCCAGCGCGTTACCACTGTACTAGCCAGCAGGCTAAATGATCTGGATGTATATCTAAATGATCTGGATTCGGATTTCAGTAGTAACCTAACTAAATTCGCAGATGACACTAAAATCGGTAGAATTATAAATGGAAAAGAAGACATTCATGCTTTACAGGAAGATCTAAATAAATTATCTGAATGGTCGGACAAATGGCAAATGGAATTTAATGTTGAAAAATGTAAAGTAGTAAAAATGGGTTATATAAAAGACTATACGAGTTATAAGCTAAATAACCATGAAATCATGAGT
The DNA here is from genome assembly GCA_037179515.1 of Halocaridina rubra. Classification (NCBI taxonomy): domain Eukaryota; kingdom Metazoa; phylum Arthropoda; class Malacostraca; order Decapoda; family Atyidae; genus Halocaridina; species Halocaridina rubra. Next base: position 134,038 of record JAXCGZ010017075.1, on the reverse strand, counting down.
TCTCAGTGTGAAAGGGATTTGGGAGTTCTTGTGAGTAGTAATCTTAAGCCAAGAGAGCAATGTACAGCAGTCAGAAATAAAGCAAACAGAATTTTAGGATTTATCTCAAGAAGTGTTGGCAATAGGACGGAAAAAGTTATTTTGCAGTTCTATCTTGCATTAGTTAGGCCCCATTTAGATTATGCTGTGCAATTCTGGTCACCCTATTATAGGATGGAAATTGAATCCTCGGAGAGAGTGCAGTGAAGAATGACCAAGATGATACACAATATCAGAAATCTACCATATGAGGACAGATTATAAAAACTTAATCTACATTCTCTAGAGAGGCGAAGAGTTAGGGGGGGATATGATTGAAGTGTATAAATGGTTTAAAGGGATTAATAAGGGAGATATTGATAAAGTTTTAAAAATTCATGATCAAACTAGAACTCGTAATAATGGATTTAAGCTTGATAAATTTCGGTTCAGAAGGAAAATTGGTAAAAATTGGTTTGGTAATAGAGCAGCTGATGCATGGAACAGGCTTCCCAATAGGACAGTAAATGCCAATACCTTAGACACCTTCAAATGTAGATTAGATAGACATATGACAGAGGTAGGGTGGGTATGAATAGGTTAGTGCTTATTAGAAAAATCATAAAAAGAAAAATAGAATAAATAAGTAGAGTAGAATAGAATAGGTTAGACATGCTGAAAATATCATTCAGAAATGGAGCTGCCTCGTGTGTGCCAGTAGGTATGTTGCAGTGTCCCCTATTCTTATGTTCTTATGACCAGTAATTGCAGTAAGATATTACGTGTTACAGCAAAAGTGATAGCTAAATAGTGTCATTGCTTTTAGGTCTGATTTCAACATTAACTATACCATTAACTTTACAATATGTTTTTTGATTCTTGGTCTACTCACTGAGAAGGTGGTATGTTATTTTGTAGTTCATGTATCTTTTACTGGATATTTTGTGTTATTATTAATAAGATAGTGTATTATTTATTAATTATTTTTTCAGTTAATGAACATTGCAGATACATATTGTTTCTAATACAGAACATTTCTTTTAGTATTCTTGACAATATAGCAGTTTATTTTTGTTTTTTTTATTTTATTGGTGGACATTGAACATGTATTAGAAAGAAATTAGATTTTTTCTTCTAAATTTTCATGTACTCTAGCGTATTTGTATATAAACATTTTATTTTGGATTTCAGATCCATGTCATAATTTATTTATTCATTAGAAGTTGTTATAGTGTTCTTGAATTTTTTATTAATATGGAAAATATGCCAAATGTCTCCTTTGCAAGGTAACAAACTATATTTTGGTATTCTTGCTAACAGGTTAGTGTATGGTATTTGTATATTAAGTCTTGTATTCTTAATATGTATTCTTCATAATATATTATATTGATATTCCTAATATGTTGGTACTGTATTTTTCTTTATTTTTGTAAAATTATACTTAAGTTCATATATGGAATTTTTGTTCTTTACTTCAGAGTTGATATATATATATATATATATATATATATATATATATATATATATATATATATATATATATATATATATATATATATATATATATATATATATATATATATATATATATATATACACACAGTGTTACCCCAGTTATTCGCGTTTCTTGGTTCGCTTTCTCACTGTATCGCATTTTTTTGGGGGGGATAAATTATTATTTTATATCATGGGTATATGCAAAAATATTAAAATATTAAAAAAAAAAAAATTCTCAGTATTCTCATTTTTTTTATTGAAAAAAACATATTTCATTATCTAATTGATAAAAAAAAATTATTTCCCAGCCTACGAATAATAAAACAGTAAAAAATAGTAAAAAACATAAATGTAGATAGATAGATAGATACGTTTATTGACCACCTCTTTTGAAAAGTACAGTATAATCTTTACAAAAGGAATATTTGGTCCAAATTACAATGAATAAATACAATAGATTTTGTACAATCATCAAATAAGTAGATGAATTTTAAATTAATATACATTGCACTAATAACTGATTGATATACGTACGTACAGTATAACTCACAGTATTGCATCATACGAAATAGTGTTCGATAGCGTACATTGTATTGGGGTCGAAGCTACGTAAGCTAGCATATATATTTATATTTCCAGTAGTTTCATGATTTTATTGATAAAAAAACGTATTTCTTAGCCTAAGAATAATATAACAGTAAAAAATAGTAAAAAACATAAATACTAACAGTATTGCAACATGTAAAATACGATACCGCTATCAGCGTTTCAGACAAAGGCTTCCACCATCTTGCATTGTCTCGCCTCACTCGTGCGCGCCATTCACATTTTGCTTATTATTATTATGTTTTGCTTGTGATTTTTTTACTCGCATATTTTAACCTTTGCAATGCCTCCCAAGCATCCTTCATCTTCTAAGGCTTCTTGTAGTGAGCCTAAGCGGCAAAGGAAAATGTTAACCATTGTAGATAAAGTGAAACTCTTAGATATGTTGAAAGAATGAAAAAAGTTTGTGGATGTCGGCCGCTATTTTACGTAAACGTAAAAATTATTGTAAAATATGGAACCTATGTATGTCAGGTCATCATCACCTCATTCACAGTAAGTTTTCCTATCACTTTCATAAGAAAATTACATTGCTTGCTGTTATTTATAATGTAAAGGGTGTTTTTTTAACAGTACAGGGAGGGTTTATACAGTGTAAACGTAAAAATACATTAAAATATCTGTGTACATATAGGCTGATCCTACTCCGCGGATTTCCTGGTTCGCGGTGGGTCCCGGAACCGAACTACCGCGATAAGTGAGGTAACACTGTATATTATATATATTATATATATATATATATGTATTATATATATATATATATATATATATATATATATATATATATATATATATATATATATATATATATATATATATATATATACTGTATATTTATATATAGACAGTGGTGACCCCAACCCAGGAGCTTCATCCGTTCCAAAAAAATGTACTTAGGTTGGAAAGTTCATGGGTTGGATTTGATTTTCCCATTGAAAAGCATGTAAATCCAATTAATCCATTCCAGGTCATCACAAATATTCATTTTAAAAATTTTTGTCATGAAAAACAGTAAATATAATACAGGTTATAAGCAATATACTCTGTAAAAGGAAAATAGCACACAATTACGGAAAATCAAATTAATAATAGAAATACAGTACTGTATTACCTTTGTGGATGATTGTTGCTGGCATACATGGATGGTGGTGGAGTAAGAGGAGGAGGGGATTTATTTTTTGGAAGGAGAGTCCCCTTCCATAAAAACGTTAGGGAACTCTTCTGATATAGGCTGTATTTCTGGTGTTTTCTCTCTCATTTCTCTTTTGGAAGCTGCTTCCCTACATACTGGGACAAGGAAACGATCCAGAGAAATTTATGTTTTTCTTCTTTGGTAAACTTTTCTAAGAATATTTATCGCATTGTCATTCACCATATTCACTACTGTATTGCCCACAGTTTTATCTGGGTGATGATTCTCAATAAAAGCCTACACATCATTCCACTTACTAAAAGCTTCTTTCAATTCTTCACTGGACACCTTTACCCTCTCATCCCATTCCTCCGGTGACTGCTTCTCTTGGAGAATTTTCACCTGTTCATGTTGCAACTCAATTAATTCATCTAAGGTAAGTTCTTCTTTGTGGTCCTTCATTAGCTCCTCCACATCCTCCTCATTGACCTCCAACTCCAAACTTTTGAACCTGGCCACAATTTCATTCACAATTTTGATAGCTAACTCCTGCTTGAAGCCTTCGAAGTCTCTATCAGTAACACAACCTGACCAAAGTTTTCTCCAGGCGGAGTTCAGTGTACAATATGAGACCTCCTTCCATGCTTTTTCAGTGAGGCCAATGCAGTTTAGGATATTAAAGTGGTCTTTCCAGAAATCAAGAAGGGTTAAATCCCTGTCATTGGTGACCTGGAAACACCTGGCAAACAGACCCTTCATATACAATTTTTTAAAATTAGAAATTACTTGCTGGTCCATGGGCTGGAGGATAGGAATTTTGTTGGGAGGCAGAAATTTTACTTTAATGAAGTTGTAATGTATAGCGAGATCTTCCACTCCTGGAGGATGGGAAGGAGCACTATCCATTATGAGTAGACACTTAAGAGGCAAATCATTTTCCTCGAGATATTCCTTCATTGCTGGCGCAAATATTTCAATCAACCACTCTAGGAATAAAATCTGCGTGACCCAAGCCTTTGGATTTGGCCTCCACATTACTGGGAGGCTAGCCTTCAGTACTTTATTGCGTGCAAACACCCGCGAATTGTCAGAGTGGTAAACTAAAAGAGGCATGATCTTACAGGTCCCACTAGCATTGGCGCACAATAAAAGGGTAAGCCTGTCTTTCATTGGTTTGTGGCCAGGCAGTGATTTCTCCTCTTGTGTTATATAGGTTCTTTTGGGCATTTTCTTCCAATAGAATCCCGTTTCATCGCAATTAAATACTTGTTGCGGGATATAACCTTCACTCTCGATATTTAGCAAATTCCTTTATATAGTAATCCTCTGCCTTTTGGTCGGAAGTAGCTGCCTCTCCGGGTCTAGTGATGCTATAAATCCCATTTCGGTGATGAAAGTGTTCAAACCAGCTTCTACTGGCTTCAAATTCATCAACTTTAGCACCACTAACTCGGAGAGTTCGCATCTAAATCTTGGTTGATTTGCAAAGCCTTAGCACATATTATGGCCTTGCTAATACTATCGCCAACCAACTGTTTTTCATTTATCCACAACAATAATACTTTTTCTACCTCTTCTATCACCAGTGACCTTTTCTTTGTTAATATATTTACTCCCTTAGCCATGTCAGCTGCCTTTAAGATCTATTTATTCTTTAAAATAGTATAGATGGTGGATTTTGGCATGTTATATTGCATGGCAAGATTGAACACACGCACCCTATTTTCATGTTTTGCAATTATTTCTTTTTTCGTTTGAACTGTTATACGTCTGGGGTGTTTGGTGCCAATTTCGCTAAACTCTTAACTTTCGTAGGAGCCATAATAAGGGATGTATTAAAAGAAAAACAATAGAACTGCGATAGAATCACGAACGAACCACACAGCGCGGGCACCAATGCAGAACTGAGAGCAACCGAGAACGGCCGATTGGAACCCATGTGGTGGCCGAGAGCAGCCAAATGGGACATGTGGTGGCTTGGCCAACACATTTTTGTTCGTGGGTTGGGGTCACCACTATGTATATATATATATATATATATATATATATATATATATATATATATATATATATATATATATATATATATATATATATATATATATATATACTAAGCAAGTTGGGATGTTATTTAATAATTTTTCTTTTTATTGCAGGATTATTTTCAAGACTTTCAGAAGAGAAAGCGAAGTACATATAGTGATGATGCACATCAGCCACCTGCCAAGTACAAGAAAAAAGAATTTGATAAGCCCAGTAAAGCTGTCAAGCCATCACAAGATCTTGTTAAATATGAAAATACAGAAACTAATAGAGTCCATAAAATTCCATCATATAGTGACACAGCTAAAAATATTTCTGACAACTATAACAGGTCAAGCATTAGCGATAGACCTAATAAATTTACTGGCAAAGTGGACTCTGAGCAGAGAATAAAACGCCATGATTTTTCACCTGACCCTAATTCATGTAATGATAACTTAGAGAGAGATGACAGAAGAGGATTGATGACATCGTTGTTTAAAGGGAATCCTGATATCCCTTATGTCCCGGAATCTGGTGTTGAAAGAATATCAGAAAAAGTTTTTTCCGATAAAAGCTTTTCAAGTTTAAATATTGCTAATCAGATTGTATCCAATCTTCAGAAGTTTGGTTTCAGTTCCATGACGTTAGTACAAGAGAAAGGTATTCCATGTGTTTTGAGTGGTCAGGATTGTCTTATCAAATCACAAACAGGGTCAGGGAAGACGTTAAGCTATGCTGTACCTATAATACATAACTTGATGTCCCAAACTCCTCGGGTAACACGCTCCGATGGTCTGCTAGCATTAATTGTCGTCCCCACACGCGAACTTGCCCTTCAGAGTTACCAATGGTTTGAAAAGCTGTGTAAGTCTTGTGTTTGGGTCGTTCCAGGATATCTTATAGGTGGTGAAAAAAAGAAGGCTGAAAAAGCCCGCCTAAGAAAAGGTGTTAATATACTGGTAGCTACACCAGGACGTTTGATTGACCATGTACATCATACTAAAAATCTAAGTTTATCAAATGTCCAGTACCTTGTTATTGATGAAGCAGATAGATTGCTGGATTTAGGATATGAAAGAAATATGACTAGTATTATCGAATCATTGAACGAGCAGCAACCGGGCCTGGAGAAACGTAGACAGACTATTATGCTGTCAGCTACGCTTTCCCCTGGTGTTGAAAAACTCGCTGGCATGAGTTTGCAGTCACCAAAGACTATAGATATAAGCGCAGTAGATTCAGAGCAAGAGACCCCAGAAAACACATCAGATTCCACAGCCCCTGCATTAGCTACTCCTAAAAATCTTTCTCACTACTATTTATTAGTCCCAGCAAAGTTGAGACTTGTAACTTTAGCAGCATTTGTGCTTTCCAAGTGCATGTATGGGGATGAAAAAAAGATCATAATTTTTTTCGCGACGCAAGACATGGTAGACTATCACACGGCGCTTTTCTCTCAAGTCCTCTCTACGTTCTGTAAAGTTTCTAGGAAAGAAAAAAGTGATAAATCATCCCTTGCTAGTCGAGCAGAGAGAGTACTTGCAGGTTTTGAAGATGAATCTGACGATGATGAGAGTGAAGAAGAGGAAGTTGAAGAAGAATGTGATGATGATGAAGGAGTGATACTTTTTCAAAAGCTGCATGGGAATATGACTCAGGAAGATAGATCAGCAGTATTCAAGTCTTTCAGGGAAGCGGCTGCTGGGGTTTTAATGTGCACGGATGTAGCGTCGCGAGGACTGGACATGCCAAAAGTGTGCTGGATTGTACAGTTCAACGCTGCTTGCACAGTTGCAGATTATGTACACCGTGTAGGACGAACAGCCCGAGTGGATGCTGCTGGGTCAGCAATAATATTCCTGGCTCCTGCAGAGGTTCCCTATATTCGCTTATTAGAACAACATAGAATTACATTAAAAGAAGTTGCTATGCAAAATGTATTGAAGACTTTGAAATTTGCTTCGTCTATCATGGTTAAGTCTTATCATCACGCTATGGAGGAGAGTGCCACAGGCTTGCAACTTCGAGTGGAAAATTTGCTCTTATCAGATAAACATCTTCATGATTTAGCAAGGAAAGGTTTGTGTTTTTTATAGCATTATATTTTGTTTGATGTTCAGGATTTTTTATATTTTGAATCATCTTCAAATCACCCCCCCCCCTTTGTCAGCTGTGGCCACTTTGTTGGGTTTAGCAGGATATGACCTCATGCTAGAAAAAATAATATTAAACATGCATTTAAGTGCTTTAAACAAGTGGCACTTAAATGAAAAGATAAATGTAAGAGGAACTGTTATATTGCCGTTTCTGTATTTCAGCTTGCATGTACTTTGTCTGGTGTTACTAAGTACCATACTGCATTCTTAGATATTATAGCTTGATTTTGATGTTTAATAATTTTATTGGTTTTTGCAAGTACAGGAGTAATGTAATGAAGAAATTATTTGTGATTAGAGGTACCAGTTAGCTACCTCAAATTATTTCATATTTTGTTTGAATTTTTTGCATATACTGTACTCATCGTACCCTAAATATTATACCGTTTTTTTGTTTTTCGTGCATTTCATTTCTCTGAAAAAGCTTTAAGTAAAATAATTTGTGTTACTAGAGCTCTTTTTACAATTTTTATTTTCACATCTGTTAGTGCACAATATACTGAGAATTAATATCTTATTAATGGAGTTCATTGCTGTATAGAAGTGCTAGCTGGAAGAATATAATTCCTTCAATTATATACATCATTACCTTTTATTCATTTCAAATTACGTTTCCTTTATCTAATAAAAGTCAACAGGCCCCTAGAAATAGTATCATTGTTACTTGTACTACTACTTACTTTACACATATGATTGCTGTAATGGGATAACATCTGGTATAAGGATTAGTCATGCTTTTTATGTATGAAACATCTGGTATAAGTATTAATCATGCTTCTTATGTGTTTTACCTCGTGTCTCCTTTTGTTACAAGTCCAACTCCTTCAGTCTGTCCTCATAACTGGGAATTCTCGTTTGTCACCAGTTTCGTAGTATGTCCTTGAAATTTTGGAATTCGTTTATATTCATGTTATCCTTAAAAATGATATTATATTAAAAAGTTTGCATGTGGTTTCTTGAAATGATTGGGGGCTGATGTGAAAATATTTGAGTTGGATTTCAACTGACCGTTTATGATTTTATTTTCAGCGTACGTGTCATTTGTGCGCTCCTATGCGTCTTATCCAAAGGAGGTGAGAGACATGTTCAGTTTCAAAGCTCTGCATCTTGGTCATTATGCCAAAAGTATGGGCCTTCGAGATACTCCAGCTGCCCTAGGAGCATCTGCTGCACTTCGAGCCAAAAGAGAAATTAAAGAAAGGGCTGAAAAGAAAGAGAAGAAAAAGTAAGGCTCTAAAATACAATCTGTCAGTTTTAGTATCTTTTTTCCAGAGAAATCTCTCTCGATATTTTTTAGTAGTCAGGGATTTTATTTCCATGAACATTACCTTTGGATTTAAAAAATAGTTCATGTTTTGTTGTGACTATTCTTATTGCGTTTCACATTAAATACTTCAGCATTACAAATTTTGTGTTTCAGGAAAATGCAGAGGGCTAGACAGGGGCCTGGTCAAATACCAAAGCATGCTGCTATCTCCGAATTTGACAGTGGACTTGATTGTCTCCCTAAGAAAGGCAAGAAAAAATGATATCTGCAGATGTAACTTATAAGTTCATGTTACTTTGGATGGATTAATGTACATAGTATATAATGGTAATACTCACTGTTGTACATTTGTTTCTTGTTTTTATATCCTATTTTTCCAAAATGAAGTCAAGTAATTTTATAAATATTGTCATATAATATTTGGACGTAAATTTAATTTTTTTACTAGTTTTAGCCACTGCACTGTGTTCAGCGGAATATTGCATCTCATTTCATAGCTAGAAATATTTTGAGACTAGTTCTTGTATTACTAGAATATAGGTATACTGGCAGTAGTCAGTGTCCTCTAGTCTCTGGAGCAGCGTTTCTCAAACTCCTTTAAATCAGAGTGCACGTGTAGAGTAATTAAAACTGTGAGGTGCACTTTATATATCAATAAGATAAAATTATCCATAAAATTGCAATATAGGAAAATTATAAAAAGGCATTTGAAGTAAGCATGTATTTTTAAGACATTACAATATATCTTATAAAGTATGCGTTTGTGAGACCTGTGCTAGATGTGCTTTGGTAATTATTCTAATATTAGGCCTTATATATGATAAGCATACTCTCATTTCCTCATCAATACATCTAATATTTGATCTACTTTTACATTTAATGTTTTTTTTTATATTATAATTCACCGAGTTTCCTGAATGAGATCTTTGGAGAGTAGTGTAGCATCCTCTGGGCATCCAATGACTGACTGACCGGCTAACCATAATTACATATATCTTTATATTCAAATATAAAGCCATTTTGATCTGTCAGCTTAAGAAGAAAATTCCCTTTCAAGGTTGTCCCCTTTGGTTTAGCATTAGTTAATATAGTTGGCAGACAGTTTTCATTAAAAAAAGATTTATGAGGGCTTTGTTAATTCAGTGTATCCTTGGGTATCTCCAGGTACAGGGATCAATGGAATTGATCCTTATTGCAGAGCCTAAGATGTCCCAAACGGTACTTAGATTAAAGGATTACCGCAGATTCTTGTACTCAAATGTTATTACAGCTGCTTCTCACATGCTTTAGGACAGGTTGTTCTAAGATTTTTTATCAACTATTCGCGAGAGAGTGATAATGACTGATTTAAGTCCCTTGAGTAAGGGAAAAGGGAAAAATTATCCATTCCTTTTTAAAGATTAAGGATATGAGCAGCCAGTTTAAAATATCAAACGACAAAGACTTGACTCAGACATGGGAGCCACGTACTTATCCGTAGTTTTTTAGAAATACAGATTTTTTTTATATAAAAAAAGTCACCAATTACTCATTCATTAACTTGGGACGCACCTGGCTACCTTTCAGGGTGCACCGGTTAAGAATTGATGCTCTAGAGAATAAAGCTAGAGCCTTTAGTGAAACTTGGAGATTATTTGCAAAACCATTTCTAGAATTATTTTTATACAAGAACCTATCACAAACCCGACATAACTACAATACAGTATTTCTCTTCTTATATACTTTTTAAGCCGAATATAACAAGAACTTGAATTGTTATAAATTCCTTAACTATTTTCTGTGTCTTTGATGAAAAAAAGAGTCAACTATGTGAAGGCCATGTTTGAAGCTTCAATTACAATTCTTTGGTTAGATTTGTAGCCAGATGACTAGTATCAAAGGAACATGGGGGTCTCTTGTAATAAAAGGAATTGCGAATATCTCTCCAACCAAGAATATTCTGAATTTTAGGATAAATCTACTAAGAATAACAATTGCATTAGACACTGCTACATTTTGTATATTTGGAGAACATCCCAATGTTGATATTTATAAAATTACAATGTATCCCACTAGAGCTGAACAAAAAAACATGAAGCGACGCAGCAGGGAATCAAACCCTAATGCAACAGCCTTCCTATCAGCTGTGAAGTGGCAAGAAGAAGACAATCCAGGAAGGAAGGAACAGCCCACCCTTTGCTCCCCTATATTTCTTTTATCAACCTTTGTGATACGCGAGGAATACAAGTGAACTATGTTAGTTTCTACCCCCAGCAATGGAAAACAGAATAGTGGTTTGTGGAGGCAGGCAGTTATGTTCAATATATTTAGTGTACAAATCATATGATACCTTCTAAACACATTAATTTAATTTGGACGTGGAAATTATTATTAATTAAGACTATGCTTTACCATTGATTAAGAGTGTAATGCATAACTATAGGACCCACTGTGGATGGAAATAAAATAAGAGAGACTATAAGGTTAAAATACAAGTGTAAAATGTAAATGCATAATTATTCTATGATCTACCGTTGGCTTAGTGCATTGTGCGAACCATCATCCAGATAATGCTGTTGTTCTCTGAGCTGCATGGTCGAAAATCCCAGAGTCTCTAAGGAAAGCCACTGACGATCCTGGGCTTTCCCCCGGAGCTCTCAGGGAATGTATGTTGCGTTGTTGGTGTATATGGTTGTGTGCAATGTAGTCTTAATGTGTATCCTGAGTTGCTTTCAGTGTCTCCAGCTAGAAGGAGTCTTTGGGTAATGACTCTGAAAGTCATTTCACGTTAAAGAAAAAGTGTGTTGAGAGAGGAGGTAATCGTTCAGGTGACTGAAGCCTCTCCCAGGTTCTCGTTCCTCATGAGGGTCAGAGGTTGGTTGTGGCAGTAGGTAATTACAACTGGACAAAAGAGAAATACAACAGGGCTTCATCGTACCCTTCACATCCTCACTCCTAGCATTAGATTTTGCAAGCAAAAAAGTTCAGGGAGAAATAATAATGATAGAATGATATTATAATATTTAAAATTTTTCTAAATAAAGGAAATTGTCCTTGAAAACCATTGTGTAATGTGAAATGAAATGGTCAATTATAAAGATGTTTGATATGTTAAGTATGTTGTTAAAAATTATCCTTGTGAAAAAGCAGATATTTTATCATGAAGTATGTTATAATTGGTTAAAGTGCCATATTTAGCGACATTGTAGTGTAGAAATCTTTTGGAACTGATCATATACTGGCATCAGTTTCGATCTTGGGCCAGAATTGGATTGGCTTTAACTTTTTTATGTAGTTACTGATTTAATTGGGGGTCGATGATTTCCCATAGGTGTACATGATTATTCAGCCATTGCTTGGAGCTCACTGTGTCTACGTGATTGGAGAGGGGGCTTGACCCTGCTATATAATAGGTATATAGTTAGGCTCATTGTCCATAGTTTCGACCTTTTATTAAAGACATATAACCTTTAATTGTTATTCTGCTAATCTTCTTGGAACAGCTTCATTATTCATATGTCGCCTGTTCATATAATGTGTAGAAATGAAATATAATATGTTTTTGAGTTTTCAGTTTGTTATTTACAAGACTTCTGGAAATTCTCTATGCGAACACTGTTGATATTATTGATGAGAGTTTTCCAATTCTTATATAATTATATGTAAAACAGTTCCACTAGGAATTGTAACAACTGAAAGAAGTTCTTTGTTAGAATAATATATTTAAAAATAATTCATTATTTTACATAGTATAAATGCACTTTGCAAATATAATCCTTCGTTTTCAAGATAAGGAATGGTATACAATAAAAAAAAGCTTTAGTTTGCAGTTTTCTTATACAGAAATATAATAATCTAATTATATAATTATTATATAATCATTATATAACTTTATTATAAATGTGAATCTTCAGTTCATATACACTGTTACATGGTAACGTAGTATAGTGTGAGAGTGTTATCTAATATCTCTCTCAGCCAGTGTCGTTCTGGTGACTTAGGAATGATTTTAGTAATCTTTTCCAGCTTCAGGCTGAGCACCACTTCCCCTTCCAACTTTTCCAGTTCATCTTCTAGTTCTTGGTGCTTAAATATAGTGAAGATACTTTGGTACAATCTGAAGAAACTCATAGACATCAGCTGTTCTCCCACTACTTTCTCAAATGCGGTGTTACCTGAAAAAGAGAAGTTCTGTAAACTTTCCATAAAGCTCATGACCCTCATTGTCATGTGGTGCTCATGTACAGAATTTAAATAAATTACCATTGATACCTTGGCTCCTAAGAATAATAAACTTTTCAATAGATGGCATTTTAAGATGGTGGTTCAGAGCTTTGGGTCTTTTATTTTCGAGGCTAGATTCAGTACTTTTTGAGAATGTTTTGAAAATATAGGCATAAATATTGAAACCATCAGTTTTTATACACTTACTTTCTAGGTATTTAAGTTCTGTTACAAATGACAAACCCTATTTTGCTTAATACATTGTTGCGTCACTTATATAAAAATTGTTTAGAATCCTTTCCTATCCTTATATACACCATCATAGACTCACCACTCACCTCTTTTTATTTACATTTATCTTTCGCCTCCCAGATCAGTAGGGTGGCCACAGTTAAATGAAGAAAGAAATAAAATGGCAGGAGAACAAAAACAAATCTTGTGTCGTGAACAATTTTTGTAAATAATGAGAGTACCAAACGCATAGGAGATTGCAAACTTGAATCTATATTGAATTACAAGCAACAAGGATCATTGTTTAGTCATGAGATCCATTGGAGATTTCACTGTACACCACAGTGAGTTGTTTCATTCTACTCACACTGATGGAGGGAGAAATGAGGCCCTTGCTTTTTCTGTAACACAATTTGGACCTGATTATCAAACATCCTACACATGTTTCCGATCACCACGACCATGCAGCTAACATTCTTGACCTGTTCTTTAATTCTAATCCTACAAACTATTCACATTCTTTATTTTCCCCTCTTGGTAACTCTGAGCTCAGTCTTCCATTTTTGCTCCCCCCACCAGTGATACTTTCTACCCAGCACCATCTTTGGGACTATGAGCATAGCTGAAGGTTTTTTGAGCTTAAATAGGTCTCTCCAGGACAGTTCGATGTTAAGTCTTCCTTCAGTTACGGTTCTTTTTCTATGCCTACAGCTACACTGAATATTCTTGGATATTCATCACACATCTTTTATTATCCCTTCACATCTGACAAGTCATTACCTTTCACATTTGACAAGTAATTACATTCTCCATCTCTATTTCTCTTTACTTTATGTATTCTTCGTGCCCAGGCCCGATGAGGGCTGTTTTATTTTATAATTTTTTTTGGCCCGTCCTGGAGTCACAATTAAAAAAAAAAAAAAATCCATAGTCATAATTTGAGTAACTTCTCCATGATTTTCCTTGGGACACCTACTGCTTTCTGGCAACCCCAAAATTTGCTGAGGTCATAACTTTTTTTTCTTGATACCGAATAGCTTATTTACATGGTGTGGATGGACATGGTATGTTGAAACCCTGTTGCCATTCCTGTTTTTCTTTAGTTGTGGCCTTCCTTATGGCTATAGCAAGATATGGCTTTATTTTGGAAAAGCAAAATGGAGATGGTAAGTGCTACATATCATACCTGATGCAAGCTTCACTCTACCAACGTGCAGCGCGTAATAAGGAGTGAAGTAACGCTCCATTTGTGTTAGCTCAGTTTGACTACTGTAATAGATAAACAGTTTTATGACAAATCAAGGATCAGATATTATGTTTAAACTTTGAGAATACTTAAATTTTCTTCCACAAAGAATGTGATATGAAAAATATTTTTAATGTTAGGTTATTTCTAGGTACCTTCACATCTTTATTTACCTCCTAATATACAAATATATCTAAGAAATTGGATGCAGATCAAGCTCCTTACCTCTGGCTTTGAGCAAAATTATTCTTAAGTTCTCCATATGTTCTTTCTCCGAATACATATACCTGGTACATGACATCTCCAATTTCATATTCCGTGATGATATGGGTCCCATAGTGATCCAGAAACTGATTAACAGACTCTGTTGAACCGACTCTAATGTCACTAACTGCCGTCTTGAAATGACTGCTGAGTGTGAGATTCCCTGAATGGAGAATAGAAAATGTTATAGTTTGTTAGAAAGCGGATTGTATTTCAGGATTGTCAAGATATATGAGACGCAACAAAAACGTTTCAGGAATGCTCACCTGCTAAAGTTGCTCTGTGAGCCCTCCGGTAAAGTCGAACTAGCACAAACGAGTATTCGTCGGTAAAGAACGTCGGATGAATACCCAAGTGTTGTGCCTTTGTCTTAACTGAGAGAGAACTAGTGAAGGCTCTGATAGGCTCAGGCACGCCCTCAATGTAAAAACTGTCAAAGTAAGCAGTGAGGAGGTCTTTCGCATCATCGCAAAAGTCGATGAGAAAATGTTGGTCGTACCCACGTTGTGGAGTGGTGTGCTGATACTGATTCTGGCGTCTTTCTTGTAGTGGCCAATAGGAATCCTTCTCGAAGACTTCAGCTGTTTGTTCACGGAAGAGCCAGCTGTTGTCTACACGAGGTGGGAAAACCTAAAAATACTGTTTTGATGAGGTATTCCATAATCTCTTTAAAAATAACACTTAACAAATTATCAATACTACTAAATTTAACCATCTAGTTTTACTAAAAATTTTCATACCAGTCTGTGGCCAATAAACAATGAAAATGAACTTTTTAATTCTCTTTGAAAGGTGGTTTTCTTATTTTAACTGGTAATATATCACATGCTTAATTACAGAATGTCGTCATATATATATTGCATTACATCTCATTACTGTACGAAGAAAGCAATGGAAATTAGCTAAAGAGAGGAGTGAAGCTGTAAAATTTTTATGACATGACATGACTGTGAAGCATGCGTAAGTACATTATCTCATTACTGCTAACGCATTAGTTCTAGAGACATAAATAATCATCAAAGTTATAAATGACATAAAACTTCAACATCCACTTTCTCCAATCAAACCCTGTACATGCAGAAACTTTACTTTCCCAGTACCTTGACTGAAAGGGTGAGAAAACCATATCTAGGTAAGAGGTTCAGGGAACGACCAACTTGCAAATACTCTGAGGTAGTTGATGAACCCAGGTCACCCTCTTCTTCACCAACATCTCTTGGTCTTGCTCGAGCCTCCCTTCCTTCTCCACATAAAGCACAGACTGCTAGCACCAACGCTATCCAGGACATTCCTCCTCCACCTCCTAAGCCCATCACAGTGTCGCACCTGTTGAGATATACATAAACAATTACGTGTTGCTCTGTTTCATGCATTCTAATGAAAGAACGTCTTCGCTAAATAAAAAAAGAGGTTACTTTTATATAAAAAATAGGATATTAAAGCTATTCAGTTGGGTTATCGAGACATTGATTATTTTTTTTTATTGAAAAGATAATTTGCATTAATCAAATGAAGGTAGTATTCAATCAGCTTCAAGCAAAAGAGATTTTTAAACAATACTGAAACAACGAGAATTATAACAGTGATATAAGAAAACCAAGGATTTTTAAATCCTTGGTTTTCTTATATCACTGTTATAATTACAGTTCCACATTTCAAGTTAGATTTGCACAGAGTGAGAGGAAGTAGTGAAATAAGTTCACATTTGTATTGCTTGTCGTGGTAAAGAGAAATAATCTCCTTCTTGTCTTTTCTTTTTATTGTAGGGAGCTACTAAAAGGGATATGAGAAATAATGGGAAATAAAAACATCCACCATCATGTTTCCTGCATGTCCTAGGCCATGAATAAGATGAGTAGGTGAGAAGATGCTTGGCAAACCCTTCATTTGTGAATTTCTTCGACATACAAAGAGCTGTTGGAAGAGGTGAGGATAGGCAAGATATTTAGAAAATTTGCTCCTTAAGTTCTTTTGTTACATTTGTGGCCACCTGGCTGGCTTCAATATAACACAGATTACATTTCCATGTGATTCAGCATCCGGATTCCCTGATTGTCCTATGAGCCAACCAAACGTGGTTGAAAAACTTAAGGCTGATAATCCCTTTTTCCATGATTTTTTTTTTCCAAATGCAACTATACAGTAGGTAATGTTGAGCAGAATATATATATATATATATATATATATATATATATATATATATATATATATATATATATATATATATATATATTTTTTTTTTTTTTTTTTTTTTTTTTTTTTTTTTTTTACCAGGACAGGCCAAAAAATTAAAAAAATTATAAAATTTATCCACATCGTGCCTGGGCACAAAGAAAACATAGAGAGAAACAGAGATAATGAGTATATTGTGACTTGTCAGATGTGAAGGAATAATAAGACATGTGTAACGAATATCCAAGTATATTCGGTGTTGATGTAGGCATAGAAAGAGAACCGTAACTGAAGGAAGACTTAACATCGAACTGTCCTGGACAGTTTATATATATATATATATATATATATATATATATATATATATATATATATATATATATATATATATATATATATATATATATATATATATATATATATATATATATATATACAGTAGTGCCTCACTTATCGCGGTACTTCGGTTCCGGGACCCACCGCGAACCAGGAAATCCGTAAAGTAGGATCCGCCTATATGTACATAGATATTTTAATATATTATTACGTTTACACTGTATAAACCCTCCCTGCACTGTTGAAAAAAACACCCTTTACATTATAAATAACAGCAAGCAAAGTAAATTTTTATGAAAGTGATAGATAAAATTACGGTGAATGAGGTGATAATGACGTGACATACATACTCATTTACAATTATTTTTTTCGTTTACGTACTGTATAAACCCTCTCTGCACTGTTAAAAAAACACCCTTTACATTATAAATAACTGCACGCAACGTAAATTTCAAAAAAAAAATGATAATACTGAAAATGTTTTTTTTCAACATTTTAATATTTTTGCGTATACCCATAAAATAAAATAATAATTTATCCAAAAAAAAACTGTTATAGAGTGAGAACGCGAACCAAGAAGCGCAAATAACCGGGGTAACACTGTATATTATATATATTTATATATATATATATATATATATATATATATATATATATATATATATATATATTATATGATGTGTGTGTGTGTGGTGTGTGTGTGTGTGATTACCTAATTACCTAATTGTGTTTACGGGAAAGAGCCCAAAGCTCGTATCTTCCCGTCTCCTGATCGGTTCCATTTTAGACTTAGTGATACTTATCATTCCTGTCCTTAAAACTATGGATTGAGATAGCATTAACTACCTCCTCGCTTAGCCAATTCCAATTATCAACTACTCTTACACTGAAAAAGTATTTCCTTACATCCTGCAAAGAACTTTTCTTACCAAGCTTCAAACTATGACCTCTAGTTCTAGAGCCAGCCATATCAAAATATCGATCCCTATCCACTCTATCATAACCATGAAGGAATTTAAAGACTGTCACCATATCCCCCCTCACTCTTCTAGCTTCGAGTGATGGTAAGTCTAATTCCCTCAGCCTCTCATCATAACTGAGATTGCGTATTTCTGGCACCCGTTTCGTGGCATGTCTTTGAACTTTTTCAAGCTTAGCTATGTGCTTTTTCAAGTGCGGATTCCAAAAGGGGGCTGCATATTCCAGTTTTGGCCTCACATAGGTTACATAAATATTTCTGAACATTTCCTTGTCCATGTGCCTGAAGGTTACCCTTACATTTGATAAGAATGCATATGCTGCCCTTACTATTCCATTTATATGTATTTCTGGAGATAAATCTGCCAGTATGTTTACTCCTAGATCTCTCTCATTTTCTGTCTCTTGAAGTTGTACTCCAGCCACCGAGTAGTCAAGCTTGGGCCTTCTTGCACTTGTACCCATTCTCATTACCTTACATTTTGAAGTATTGAATTTCATTAGCCACTTTTCTGACCACTCATGCAGATTATTTAGATCCTCCTGAAGTTCTCTACCATTGTTCTCGTTTTTTGCTTTCTTTACAATCTTTGCATCATCTGCAAACATATTCATGAATGAATTTACAGACTCTGGTAGGTCATTTACATATACAAGGAACAAAAGTGGCCCTAAAACTGAACCCTGTGGAACTCCACTACTAACTCTTCTCCATTCAGACACTGAGTGTCTTACTCTAACCCTCTGTTCCCTTCCTTCTAAGTAAGTTTTTATCCATTCCAAAACATTTCCACCTATTCTAGCCATTGATTGCAGCTTCCTAATAAGTCTCCCATGTGGAACAGTGTCAAACGCTTTCTGGAAGTCTAGGAATATGCAATCTGCCCAGCCCTCTCTTTCCTGTAAGATTTGGCTTACCTCATCATAAAATTCTAATAAGTTTGTTACTGTTGATCTACCTTCTCTGAAGCCATGTTGCCTCACTGACAAAAAGTTGAAGGATTCCAAGTGAAGAGAGATATGTTTCCTTAGTAGTTTCTCCATAACTTTGCAAACTATGCTGGTCAAGGAAACTGGTCTATAGTTCAGAGCCGTATCCCTCCTTCCCTTTTTGAAGATAGGTATCACATTTGCTTGTTTCCAGCATCTTGGAATCTCCCCCGACTCCAGTGACTCCTTAAATATGATACTTAGTGCCACTGATATTGTGTTTGCTCATTTTTAAGCACATGAGGGGATATGTCATCAGGACCTGTAGCTTTATGAACATCTAAATCCATCAGCGCTTTGCATACCTCTGTGGCTGTAAGGTTGATGTTCTCTAATACCAGCCCTTGAGCTTCTATCACAGCAATCTGAGGGGGTGGGGTATTTTCTACTGTAAATACTGACTGAAACTCCTTGTTCAATTATTTGCAGATCTCTTCATTCGTCTCAGTGATGCTTCCATCCGCTCTCTTTAGCCTTAAAACCTGTTCTTTTACCTTCAGTTTTCCTCTGATAAAGCTGTGGAAAAGCTTGGGATTTTCTTTAGCCTTCCTGGTGATGTCCCTCTCATAGTCTCTCTCTGCCTCTCTCCTTTTACTTAGGTAGTCATTTCTTGCTCTTTTGTAGGTTTGCCAGGCATTTATGTTTTTTCTCCTCCTATACCTTTTCCAGCATTTGTCCCTCCACTCCTTAGCTCTTTTACCCCCATTATCGAACCATTTCTCTCTGGCATGAATTACACCTACTTTGGTGACAGGTATGCAGCAATGTACTATCTTCCCATATTTCTCACAAAAGATGTCATACATTTCTTGTACAGATTTGTTGTAAAATAAGGTTCTCCAGTCAATAACTGCAAAAAGCTCATTCATTTTGATGTAATCTCCTTTCGGATAGTTCCTCCTCATGTCCTCAGTGCCTCTACTCTCAGGAAGAATATCTTCAATGATATACTCCATCAACAACACACAGTGGTCACTTTTTTTTACGGGAAGAAACTATGCTCGTAACTCCCCGTCTCCTGATCGGTTCTATTTTTACACTCAGTGATACTTATCATACTTGTCCTTAAAATTATGAATGAAATTAGCATTGACTTCTTCCTCGCTTAACGAATTCCAATCGGTGTTGATGTAGGCATAGAAAGAGAACTGTAACTGAAGGAAGACTTAACATCGAACTGTCCTGGACAGTTTATATATATATATATATATATATATATATATATATATATATATATATATATATATATATATAATATGTGTTTGCGCGCTTACGGGAAAAAACTATGCTCGTAACTCCCCGTCTCCTGATCGGTTCCAGTTTTACACTCAGTGATACTTATCATACTTGTCCTTAATACTATGACTGCAATTAGCAATGACTTCTTCTTCGCTTAACGGATTCCAATCATCAACTATTCTCGCACTAAAAAAACATGACGTTTGTATAACCTGCCTTGTAAGAGTGAAATTACTTGCTAAAATGTGCCTGCTATAATGATCAGTGACCTGATAATACAGCTTTAACAAAGCCTTCTCTTGTTCTGGACGATCATATGACCACCAAGAGAGAATGAAGGACTTCTAAGGTCAAAGATCAGGTTACCACGACAGCAAAGAAAACATCATTTAGACTTAACCGCGATTCCGTCTCTAAAGTCGGTTCTTTTTTTTTGTATTCAGAGTGAACTGTAAACAAAAACTTTTCTGTTGTTGGAGATCCTTTGGGGATGTTGTCCGTGTAAATAGGATCCTTATACTTGTCCGAGTAGATGGAATCCATAGGGAATGGTGCCCATGGATAAAGATCCTTATAGTGGTACAGTATAAGTACATGGAATCCTTTGGGAACTGCCTGAGCACAGGGTATTCATTCTTGTATGAAGAGATCTCTGTTAGGGATTATGAATGGGTCTTCTGCAGCGGTGTTCTAAAGGAATACTTAATGAAGCTCAAATATGCAAAATGATGAGAGAAATAAATAACACCATAGGGGAGACTTTAGTCTTGTTGGATGGTGGTTTAAAGAATTAGAAAATGAGTTAGCAATATTTAAAAAAAAAAAAAATCAGATCAATATAATGGAGGACGTATTGATAAAGGATCAAGTAAAGATTAATACCCTGTGCATTATATAACCCAGTAATTTTTTTAGGTTAGGTTAATGTTTAACCAGACCTATATTAACCTAACTTGATAATTTACGGGATTATTTAATGTAATGGAGGTACTAATCTTTACTAGATCCTCGATGAACAAATATGGAAGCTAAAGACAGAAAAACGGCTTAGAAATACATTAAAAAGAAGAAGAGAATATAAAAATGGAGAGAAGATGGAATAAATGAGTGTAAAACCAAAAGGTCGAAGAAAGTCACAGCCATCTTTGTTCTTGACATTCAATATGTCTAACTACATAACTGCCTCTTGTGATTTGAAATTCATGTGTTACTCTCCATTTATGTATAATTTTCTCTCTAGTCTTGTCTAATTAACCATCATTAGTGACTGCAAAATTAGCTAATGATAGAAACATCAATTGCAAAATGTTGGCTCATGCTTGTTAGTTTAACAATGACCTATTTAGCTCTTGGGGTAGGTCAGTCTTAAACGAGAATTTGTAATCATGAAAATATTATGAATTGTAAAATGGCCTTTATGTGTTTGTCGCTGATTATACAATTCCATTACTACTATTGCGAAAATAAATGTTACTACTATTATCACAATAATAGCTGCTGCTACTACTACTAATACTACCTCTATTGTTGCTGTTACTTTTACTACTACTACACATGACTTGAACAATTCAATATCTTTAATGCCAAAAGTTCTGCACAAGAGATAATATTCGTCTTTCCAACAGAAAACGCTGATGTCAAAATAAGATAACGTTGTTGCAAACGTACTCAGTTCGTCTTTACATCAATTACCTTTTGAATGGTTAAACCTCTAATTAGGGGGTTAACCACCGCAGATTGCAGAACGTTAAATTAATTGACACATGATGAACAGTTTCAATTGGAGATGACTGAGTAAGTTCACGTGTGTAATTACCTAATTGTGTTTACGGGAAAGAGCCCAAAGCTCGTATCTTCCCGTCTCCTCATCGGTTCCATTTTATACTTAGTGATACTTATCATACCTGTCCTTAAAACTATGGATTGAGATAGCATTAACTACCTCCTCGCTTAGCGAATTCCAATTATCAACTACTCTCACACTGAAAAAGTATTTCCTTACATCCTGCAAAGAAGTTTGTGTGATTACCTAATTGTGTTTACGGGAAAGAGCCCAAAGCTCGTATCTTCCCGTCTCCTCATCGGTTCCATTTTAGACTTAGTGATACTTATCGTACCTGTCCTTAAAACTATGGATTGAGATAGCATTAACTACCTCCTCGCTTAGCGAATTCCAATTATCAACTACTCTTACACTGAAAAAGTATTTCCTTACATCCTGCAAAGAAGTTTTCTTACGAAGCTTCAAACTATGACCTCTAGTTCTAGAGCCAGCCATATCGAAATATCGATCCCTATCCACTCTATCATAACCATGAAGGAATTTAAAGACTGTCACCATATCCCCCCTTACTCTTCTAGCTTCGAGTGATGGCAAGTCTAATTCCCTCAGCCTCTCATCACAACCTAGATTGCGTATTTCTGGCACCAGTTTCGTGGCATGTCTTTGAACTTTTTCAAGCTTAGCTATGTGCTTTTTCAAGTGCGGATTCCAAAAGGGGGCTGCATATTCCAGTTTTGGCCTCACATAGGTTACATAAATATTTCTGAACATTTCCTTGTCCATGTGCCTGAAGGCTACCCTTACATTTGATAAGAATGCATATGCTGCCCTTACTACGCCATTTATATGTATTTCTGGAGACAAATCTGCCAGTATGTTTACTCCTAGATCTCTCTCATTTTCTGTCTCTTGAAGTTGTACTCCACCCACCGAGTAGTCAAGCTTGGGCCTTCTTGCACTTGTACCCATTCTCATTACCTTACATTTTGAGGTATTGAATTTCATTAGCCACTTTTCTGACCACTCATGCAGATTATTTAGATCCTCCTGAAGTTCTCTACCATTGTTCTCGTTTTTTACTTTCTTCACAATCTTTGCATCATCTGCAAACATATTCATGAATGAATTTACAGACTCTGGTAGGTCATTTACATATACAAGGAACAAAAGTGGCCCTAAAACTGAACCCTGTGGAACTCCACTACTAACTCTTCTCCATTCAGACACTGAGTGTCTTACTCTAACCCTCTGTTCCCTTCCTTCTAAGTAAGTTTTTATCCATTCCAAAACATTTCCACCTATTCTAGCCATTGAGTGCAGCTTCCTAATAAGTCTCCCATGTGGAACAGTGTCAAACGCTTTCTGGAAGTCTAGGAATATGCAATCTGCCCAGCCCTCTCTTTCCTGTAAGATTTGGCTTACCTCATCATAAAATTCTAATAAGTTTGTTACTGTTGATCTACCTTCTCTGAAGCCATGTTGCCTCACTGACAAAAAGTTGAAGGATTCCAAGTGAAGAGAGATATGTTTCCTTAGTAGTTTCGCCATAACTTTGCAAACTATGCTGGTCAAGTGTGTGTGTGTGCGCGCACGCCCGCGCATTCACCCAATTGCGTTCACGGCAAAGAGCCCTATGATAGTAATTCCCCGTCCTGATCAGTTCCGTTTTTATACTCAATGACACATCATATTTATCCTTAAAACTATGAATGGAGTTTGGATTAACTGCTTCCTCGCTTAGCGAATTCCAATCATCAACTATTCTTACATTTAAAAAGTACTTCCTTACATCCTGCAGAGTTTAATTATGAAACTTCAACCTATGACCTATCCACTCTGTCAAACTGAACCCTGTGGAGCCCCACTACTGACCCATCTCCAGTCAGACACAGTGTCTTTCTAACCCTCTGTTCCCTTCATTCTAAGTAAGTTTTTTTTTTCTCTCTCTTCAAAGACATTTTCACCTGTGCTTGCCATCACTAGCAGCTGCTTGATAAGGCTCCCATGTGGGACCATATCCAATGCCTTTTGAAAATCCAAGTATATGTGAGCCACCCTCCCCTCTCTATCTAGTGAGATCCGGCTTACTTCTTCATAAAGCACTAATAAGTTTGTTACTGTATATTTGTCTTCTCTGAAGCCATATTGTATGACTCAACGTCTACAAATCAGTTTCATTATTTACTCACTAAGCTCATATCCATCCTTAGAGCTATGAAGAAAATTTTAATTTACTGTCTTCTCACTTGGCGAATTCCGGTTATTAACTATTCCTACAGAAAACAGTACTTCCTTACATCCTGGAAAGAAGTTTTCTTGCAAAACTTCAAACTTTGACCTCTAGTTCTAGAAACATTCATATGACAATATCGCTCCCCGTCCACTCTTCCAAAACCATGAAAAATTTAAATATCATTATCATATCCCCCCCCCCTTCATCCCTCTAGTTTCGAGTGACATTAAGTCTAACTCCCTCAATCAATCTTCATAAGTGAGATTAGTTAGCCTTGTTACCAGCTTCGTAGCATGTTTGAACTTTTTCAGATTTATCAATATTTTTTTTTAAAGTGTGGATTCCAAAAGGGCGCAACTTATTGAAGCATTGGTCTCACATAAGTCACATAAATAATTTCGGAACATTTCCTTGACCATGTGACTAAAGGCCACACTTGTTTGCTAAGTAAGCGTATTACTCTGCCATTTGTATTCATTTATAGTGACAAGTCTTCCCAATGCATTTACCTCTAATGTGTATGTGTTTGTGCGTGTGTGTGTGAAACTCATAATATTAAGCATGTACTCAATACCGTAATACGAGATATCGAGTTGCCTGTCATGAAGGCGTGTCCAAACATGCCATTGAATCTCTCACTGAGGTGGACAAGTAAAAGTACCTAATGATTCATGTTGAAGAGGTGATCAGAGTTGCGGTTTTAGGGTGTGGCTTGCATACACCTTCAGAATTCCTTTGCAAGCTTGTCCTCCCTCCCTACAATATCCCTTCACCCCGTCCCCTCTCTGACCGTGGCCTGGAGATGTCTCAACATGCAAACAAAAGTTATTACCACACTAGAAACCGCCTGACTTTTTATTAAATAATTAAAATTCCTGGTTCATGAGACTGGCCTTAACAAATACTTCTGCAATAGCTTGAAAGAAATCGTATGGGGATGATTTAAAAAATATATATATATATATATATATATATATATATATATATATATATATATATATATATATATATATGTATGTATGTATGTATGTATGTATGTATGTATGTATGTATGTATGTATGTATGTATGTATGTATGTATGTATGTATGTATGTATGTATATATATATATATATATATATATATATATATATATATATATATATATATATATATATATATATATATATATATATATATATATATATATATATATATATATATAATACACTGGCTACAAGACGCTACAGACATTTGTTATATTGACTAATTATAACCCCGGATGATATTAAAAGTAATTTTCAAAATTGACTTGATCAAATGCTAGTTTTTTTTTTAGTACTCAGTCGTAGATCACTACCCTGCTACATTAGACGTATGCCAAAAACGCCAGAAATTCTGAAATTAAGTAATAATTTGCTACATTAGCGAAAATTTCAAAAAGATAGCCTCATCATTTGCTACACTGGTCTGCTAAAACACCAGAGTCCTGGAAGAAAATTACAGGTAATAGTGATTTCCAACAACAACTTGGATTTTTTTTTTTTTTCGCGCATAAAGTGCAGTCAAGCCTAATCAGATATTTTTTTCCACTACATCAACCACTGGGACGTGCTTCAAGGTGACACGGATTCAAGAAGCTCTTTCAGACTTAAGAGTCATCGCTGAAGACCTTGACTTTTAAGCAAGTTGACCATCACGGCCACGATAGAGGCGAGATCAGGTAACCTATGACCAAGCTAGAACTGAGCCCGGTATGCTAATTAAATTCAGCTCGTGTGTATTTGTGTCTGTGACTGATAGTTGATTATTAATCATGCTAAACACAAATTAGGCATGAATTAATGTTATTTTATTTTCGTTATGGAAAGTAGGAAAGTTATACTGACCGAAGAGACAAGGTTTTAGATGATAGAAGTTTATTCATTGTTGCTTCATTTCATTTGTATATATTAGTGACTGCTTCAGTGAGCTAATATCTAGTGACAAACATCGTAGACTTGGTACAGATTAGACTGGCTAAGTAGGCTTAGGTTAGCCTAAAAATCATGTTAAGCTAAGTTAGGTTAAAATCTCCAAGACGATTTTAATTTCATATTTTTACGTTGCTGTAACAGTTATATTGGCCTTATTTTGACATTATAAATACCTAATAAAAATAAAAACTATTACCAAATCTATATCACTTGACTTACATTTACATAAGCTCTTTCCAAAAAATAACATGTTTTTACCTTTCATTAATCCATCATTGAAATTAATTTGCATTAATGTAAATTAGCATTTGCTATTACAGGAATAGAGGATATAGCAAAGCGTAATAAAATAATATTTTATTGCACAAGTTTAGCATTAACGTAATATGTAAATTAATATTGTAACTGAGACTCAAGATTGGTATACATGATCAGATATAATAATAATAATAATAATAATAATAATAATAATAATAATAATAATAATGTACTAAAATCCAACTAACAGCGAGATTTCTTGCACGTGTTACATCACATTGAAGCCCTGAAGCAGTAGATTACATCAATCCCTTCTCTTTCCGTGACTGATGGGTTTGCTATATGAAAGGACCGGTGAATATTTTTCTTATCTGTATGAAAGTACTGGCTCGAGTTTAAAGTGATATTTCGTTTTTTTTTTTATCTCTCTCTCTCTCTCTCTCTCTCTCTCTCTCTCTCTCTCTCTCTCTCTCTCTCTCTCTCTCTCTCTCTCTCTCTCTCTCTCTCTCTCTCTCTCTCTCTCTCTCTATCCTCTTTTTCATCATTTCTCTCTTAATCCAAACACATCTATACATAATTTCGAATCTGTTATTTGGAGAATGCACTAAAAAAAATCTTGGTTAAAGTGTTTGAGAAAGTAAGTAATGTTGGTCTATTTCTTTATAGGAGTCGATAGTTCACGGCACCATTTTAGTATATTTCATACCTTTAGACTAATTTTCATTATATATATATATATATATATATATATATATATATATATATATATATATATATATATATATATATATATATATATATATATATATATATATATATATATATATATATATATATAGTGTGTGTGTGTGTGTGTGTGTGTGTGTGTGTGTGTGTGTGTCCGTGCGTTTGCACATGTAACAAAACAAACTAGATTTGAAAACTATATGGCAAAAACTTGTTTTAATAAGTACTTTCCATATCAAGAATTTAACGATTTTAGGTCAAGTCATATCATATTAAATGTCAAATGCTAAAACAGGAGATAAGCGATTATTTGATAAATGTGTTCAGCTGGACAATATTCAAGGGAAGATGGCCATGGGCTACTGATCTAGAAACAAAGGAATAGACAAAGGAGGTTACAGTTGCCATGGTTTAGAATTTTTGGGCTTTTTAGTGTTCCTGGGTGAGAGAGAAGGGCCTGGATACCAACATGGCAGGCGACAGAGGTAGGTGGAAAAGGGTCATCCGATGCATCGACCCCGTAAAAAGACGAACTAATATAGATGAAAAAGATAGTGTCTTGGACATATAATCCAATATTCTGATGTTTTGGCCAAATCGTCAGCATAATATAAGTCCCCTAAAGGTCGTGTTGGTATTTTTAAGTAATATTAGATTAGGATAGGCGTTTCGATATTTTCTGGGGCTGGGTGCCATTAGAGAAACAGCCCAGATGGTACAGTATCACCACGTGGTACGGTAATGGAAGTGAGTCCATAGTTTCCTTCTTGTTGAGTTGAATATAAGTGAGTAATTCCTCATATTTCGTGTCCCTGATAGGCTTTTAGCGTGGCGTGATTGTATGTTGACCCAATGTAGCTAGATAAATTATACTTGAGATTGAAAAGAATATAATAATAACGGAAAGAGAAGAGAAAGCAATTTCTCCTTCTCGTCTTCCTCCTCCAATGAAACGATGAGTTACAGAAATACTGTACTACTGCAAGTGTCATGACTATATGCCTGTTCACAGCTCAAATATTATCATTTTATTTATATAAACATTTCATTCCATTATTGCATACCCTCTGTAGTCAATCTTCGTATCTATTTGATTAATTCTTATATATCATATCTTGTTTCATATTTCTCTCTTTTCTCATCATTCTTAAGATGAGTAAAATGTTCTGCTTTCATAGTTCTAAGCAATTCACTTAATCTGATGAACTTTCTCTATCAAAATATATTATTTTCCTCTCAATATATTAATGTTCAATTCATGCAGATATTCCTTTTACGAACTTAATACAATATTGATATGGATTTATCGGAAAAAAAACTGTACATGGGAATATGTGCACACAGGCAGTCTCTAAAATTCATATATGTGTATTCTGCATTATGTATTTTACAGTTTTAGTGGGAATGAATTATTTTGCTATTATTACTTTTTTTATAATTAATCTTATATTTATGAAATAACTGAAGTATAACTCATAAACTTAGATATCTCACTCTTAGCGTAAGTAGAAATTGAGATAGAACATCAGAATATGGTGATACGCATGTTGATCGGAGGGTAGGACTTGCATTTTTGCAATTTTCCAAACACTGCCTTTCTCACACATCTTGTGGTGCACTCACTTGGCCTGCTGAGGTGACAGACGTCACTACATGGTGTTATGACATTATATTCTTTAAGTTTTATAATAAGCTAAATTGTGGGTCAGGTAAAGATTAGCCAACCCAATACATTGTATAACTAGTAAGGTTTCGTTATGTAAGGTTACGTTATGTTAATTTCATGTCTGATCTAGCCTAACTAACCTTACCTAACAATTTCTGGGAACATTTAATTTACTGGGGTGGCTAATCTTTACCTAATCCAAAATTAAGATAACTTATCCTGGAGTGTTCTTGGAATACTCGGGTATGTTTTGTTCAGTAGTTTCTTTGGTTATTATAATTTATTTTGCTATAGGTATTTTCCGACACTGGTAGATTATTTTATATAATAAATATTTATATTATATTTTTAACTAATCTTTCGGTAAAACTTATTGCTTCGATCTAAAATTGATTGAAATATAGGAGTAAATCCAAAAAGCCAAATTTTATTGATATTTTTGTTTTCACTTTCTTAGCATAAGAAAGACTTCTATCAAATATATAATAGAAAAACTACATTTTCTGCATATTTAATTGCATTGCATTAATAACGAACATTAGCCTACCTTCATCGTAAATAAATATAATTTGTTAAACAATTAAATATTACACTTTTACACGTGATACATCAGGCTGTTTTCGATTAGCTCGTAATTGGTTATTAGGTACTAAACACAATTATCTTCTAATTCGAAAACTTGCCAGAAATGCATTTATTAACGAAATGTCATAAAAAATCAGTTTATGTTGAGCAATTATCAATTTTTTTTTTTTACATTTTATGCGACACTTAGTCCCCATTCTGGGGGTGGACAAAGATGTACTTAAGCTGGGGAATTAAGGCTGGATATCCTTCCTATCACCCACAGCGGGATCGAACGTAGGTTCTACACCTCCAGAGTTAAGGACTTTACTTGTCACGCTACAGCGGTCCCCAATAGCTTCTACGTAATTACAGCGCCAAAACTAGACCCACAGTTACCTTGTTTCATTTGTTCGTTACCTTTCTTAAAGATAATTCAAGTCCAAATCACTAACCATTAAAGCAAAACTCATGGCATGATATTAATTAAGATAGTGTTCGTGTTTTTGCCGCGCCAAAATATAGAAGGTTGTTAGTGTTGTGTTGTTAAAAGTTCGTGAGGATGCGTAAAAACAACGAGTTATAATACCAGTTGTTAAATTTTATTTATTTCATGTTGTCATTGTTATGTCAAGTTTATGGCCAAGACACGAGTATAGGAAATTAGTTTATGGCAGGAATTTCATGGTCCAATTCTGTGTTCGCTATATTGAGCGGGTTATACAGTTATTTTCTATAAATTAGTGCGGTATATATTCGTTATCTGTAGGTCACCCATCTTCGAAAGCTTCAAAGAAATTATAGTGAGATTCCCATTCTCTAAACAACTTGACCTAACCTAACCTAGATTGCTTTAAAGTGGAAAACTGCCTGTGATTAACTTTCAGATAACGAGTATGAAACAGTTTAACAGATAACATATAAGTATCATTTATTTCGTAATATTCTTACGATTTTTTTTATTAATCTGTTTATGAAACATATGATAAAGAAAAGTTGAAGGAAAAGCCTAGCCTATAAGAAAGTAATTTAAGTTCGGAATAGTTATTCTATTATTGTTTCTATTTAAGACTTTATTACTTGATAGATTAGTTTTATTTTCCGATTATATATGTTAATCCTTCTTGAATAGATGAAGGTAGGTCTTATTTGTACTCTTATTCTCATTTTAAAGTTATCAAAGCTCCAGAGCACGAAATTTACACTTTTCAGATGAGAAAGTTTTATTTATACAAGCCTAAGGGGCTCAGCAACCATTTTTTTTAGTCCTACTTCATTTGCAGACGTCTGCATGACTTGCAACTAATAATAATAATAATAATAATAATAATAATAATAATAATAATAATAATAATAATAATAATAATAATAATAATCGAGATCAGCTTGGTATGGGAAGTTTAGTAAATAATACATATAAAAAGACGTCAATCATAATAGTAATAAAGTATTTATCTATTTACTTATTAGTTTCTCTCTCTCTCTCTCTCTCTCTCTCTCTCTCTCTCTATATATATATATATATATATATATATATATATATATATATATATATATATATATATATATATATATATATATATATATATATATATATATATATATATATATATATAGTAAGGAAGCCCATCAGTGAAACAAAACTTATAAAATAATGCTATATTTCGGATCCTAACTGGATCCCTTCTCAAGCACATCTGCTTGAGAAGGGATCCAGTTAGGATCCGAAATATAGCATTGTTTTATAAGTTTTGTTTCACTGATGGGCTTCCTTACTATTTAGTGCTGTATGCTAACAGTTTGTACTTATATATATATATATATATATATATATATATATATATATATATATATATATATATATATATATATATATATATATATATATATATATATATATAAATATAAATATATATATATATGAATATTTTTTTACCCCGACCGGGACTCGAACCTAGGACTTATAATTACTAATTCAAGGCGCTACCAACTACACACCACAGAAGGTATAAAAGGAATCCAACCTTATAGCTTATATCTGCTATACTTAGGAAAGAACGCATTCTATCTGAATGCCACTATGTTCATATTACAGATTCCCCAACCTCACTCGTGGCTTCATTTTAGCATTTAATTCAATTCCCAGTCTCATTCGGGCCATACAATAACCAAATAAGCACATTACATATGTGAAAACATGAATCATTTTTTACCCCGACCGGGACTCGAATCTAGGACTTGGTGTGTAGTTGGTAGCACCTTGACTTAGTAATTATAAGTCCTAGGTTCGAGTCCCGGTCGGGGTAAAAAATTATTCATGTTTTCACATATGTAATGTGCTTATTTGGTTATTGTATGGCCCGATTGAGATTGGGAATTGAATTAAATGCTAAAATAAAGCCACGAGTGAGGTTGGGGAATCTGTAATATGAACATAGTAGCATTCAGATAGAATGCGTTCATTCCTAAGTATAGCAGATATAAGCTATAAGGTTGGATTCCTTTTATACCTTCTATGGTGTGTAGTTGGTACCGCCTTGACTTAGTAATTATAAGTCCTAGGTTCGAGTCCCGGTCGTGGTAAAAAAATTATTCATGTTTTCACATATGTAATGTGCATATTTGGTTAATATATATATATATATATATATATATATATATATATATATATATATATATATATATATATATATATATATATATATATATATGTGTGTGTGTGTGTGTGTGTGTGTGTGTGTGTGTGTGTGTGTGTGATTACCTAATTGTGTTTACGGGAAAGAGCCCAAAGCTCGTATCTACCCGTCTCCTCATCGGTTCCATTTTATACTTAGTGATACTTATCATACCTGTCCTTAAAACTATGGATTGAGATAGCATTAACTACCTCCTCGATTAGTCAATTCCAATTATCAACTACTCTTACACTGAAAAAGTATTTCCTTACATCCTGCAAAGAAGTTTTCTTACGAAGCTTCAAACTATGACCTCTAGTTCTAGAGCCAGCCATATCAAAATATCGATCCCTATCCACTCTATCATAACCATGAAGGAATTTATAGACTGTCACCATATCCCCCTTCAATCATCTAGCTTCTAGTGATGGTAAGTCTAATTCCCTCAGCCTCTCAGCATAACTGAGATTGTGTATTTCTGGCACCAGTTTCGTGGTATGTCTTTGAACTTTTTCAAGCGTACCTATGTGCTTTTTCAAGTGCGGATTCCAAAAGGGGGCTGCATATTCGAGTTTTGGCCTCACATACGTTACATAAATATTTCTGAACACTTCCTTGTCCATGTGCCTGAAGGCTACCCTTACATTTGATAAGAATGCATATGCTGCCCTTACTATGCCATTTATAAGTATTTCTGGAGACAAATCTGCCAGTATGTTTACTCCTAGATCTCTCTCATTTTCTGTCTCTTGAAGTTGTACTCCAGCCACCGAGTAGTCAAGCTTGGGCCTTCTTGCACTTGTACCCATTCTCATTACCTTACATTTTGAAGTATTGAATTTCATTAGCCACTTTTCTGACCACTCATGCAGATTATTTAGATCCTCCTGAAGTTCTCTACCATTGTGATTACCTAATTGTGTTTACGGGAAAGAGCCCAAAGCTCGTATCTACCCGTCTCCTCATCGGTTCCATTTTATACTTAGTGATACTTATCATACCTGTCCTTAAAACTATGGATTGAGATAGCATTAACTACCTCCTCGCTTAGTCAATTCCAATTATCAACTACTCTTACACTGAAAAAGTATTTCCTTACATCCTGCAAAGAAGTTTTCTTACGAAGCTTCAAACTATGACCTCTAGTTCTAGAGCCAGCCATATCAAAATATCGATCCCTATCCACTCTATCATAACCATGAAGGAATTTATAGACTGTCACCATATCCCCCTTCAATCATCTAGCTTCTAGTGATGGTAAGTCTAATTCCCTCAGCCTCTCAGCATAACTGAGATTGTGTATTTCTGGCACCAGTTTCGTGGTATGTCTTTGAACTTTTTCAAGCGTACCTATGTGCTTTTTCAAGTGCGGATTCCAAAAGGGGGCTGCATATTCGAGTTTTGGCCTCACATACGTTACATAAATATTTCTGAACACTTCCTTGTCCATGTGCCTGAAGGCTACCCTTACATTTGATAAGAATGCATATGCTGCCCTTACTATGCCATTTATAAGTATTTCTGGAGACAAATCTGCCAGTATGTTTACTCCTAGATCTCTCTCATTTTCTGTCTCTTGAAGTTGTACTCCAGCCACCGAGTAGTCAAGCTTGGGCCTTCTTGCACTTGTACCCATTCTCATTACCTTACATTTTGAAGTATTGAATTTCATTAGCCACTTTTCTGACCACTCATGCAGATTATTTAGATCCTCCTGAAGTTCTCTACCATTGTGATTACCTAATTGTGTTTACGGGAAAGAGCCCAAAGCTCGTATCTACCCGTCTCCTCATCGGTTCCATTTTATACTTAGTGATACTTATCATACCTGTCCTTAAAACTATGGATTGAGATAGCATTAACTACCTCCTCGCTTAGTCAATTCCAATTATCAACTACTCTTACACTGAAAAAGTATTTCCTTACATCCTGCAAAGAAGTTTTCTTACGAAGCTTCAAACTATGACCTCTAGTTCTAGAGCCAGCCATATCAAAATATCGATCCCTATCCACTCTATCATAACCATGAAGGAATTTATAGACTGTCACCATATCCCCCTTCAATCATCTAGCTTCTAGTGATGGTAAGTCTAATTCCCTCAGCCTCTCAGCATAACTGAGATTGTGTATTTCTGGCACCAGTTTCGTGGTATGTCTTTGAACTTTTTCAAGCGTACCTATGTGCTTTTTCAAGTGCGGATTCCAAAAGGGGGCTGCATATTCGAGTTTTGGCCTCACATACGTTACATAAATATTTCTGAACACTTCCTTGGCCATGTGCCTGAAGGCTACCCTTACATTTGATAAGAATGCATATGCTGCCCTTACTATGCCATTTATAAGTATTTCTGGAGACAAATCTGCCAGTATGTTTACTCCTAGATCTCTCTCATTTTCTGTCTCTTGAAGTTGTACTCCAGCCACCGAGTAGTCAAGCTTGGGCCTTCTTGCACTTGTACCCATTCTCATTACCTTACATTTTGAAGTATTGAATTTCATTAGCCGCTTTTCTGACCACTCATGCAGATTATTTAGATCCTCCTGAAGTTCTCTACCATTGTGATTACCTAATTGTGTTTACGGGAAAGAGCCCAAAGCTCGTATCTTCCCGTCTCCTGATCGGTTCCATTTTAGACTTAGTGATACTTATCATACCTGTCCTTAAAACTATGGATTGAGTGTGTGTGTGTGTGTGTGTGTGTGTGTGTGTGTGTGTAATTACCTAATTGTGCTTACGTAAAAGAGGTATGCTCGTAACTCCCCTCCTCCTGGTTGGTTCCATTTTTATACTCAATGATACTTATATTTTTTTCTTAAAACTATGAATTGAGTTAGCATTAACTACTTCCTCGCTTAATGAATTCCAATCATCAGCTATGTATGTATGTGTACGTATGAATGTATATAGATCTATCTATTTATATATATATATATATATATATATATATATATATATATATATATATATATATATATATATATATATATATATATATATATATATATATATATATATATATATATCTGTCTCTCTATCCATCTTTATAGATATCTATCTTTCTATCTATCCATCCAACTATGTATCTATATATCTATCCACCCATCTGTATATCTGTCCATCTATCTATCATAACACACTCGACATTACTGCTGAATGGTGATTATATACATCCTCTTACTGGTACTTTTTCTCGCAGTCCTGCACATCGGCGTACTTGCCGGAAATAGAACATATGCCTGAACAGTATTTAATGAAATAAATAATCTGTTTTCACCGCTGTGAAAGTGAAAATTTTGGGTGCCGAGTCATTCTGAATAATGAAATTTGTTTTCATAAGACCCAATTTTTCTTCCTCGTTGTTTACTTCTTGAGAAATGGCTGCGTTCAGCGGCTGAAAGCAAAAAAAAAAAAAAAATCTTTTTTTTTTACCAGAGAAATTACTTTTGAATATTTGATTTTAGAAATCCGCTCATCTTGTTAATTTATTTATATATTTATTTTAGGTACTGATTTTAATGTTTATATTCCTTACGAATACGTAATATATATATATATATATATATATATATATATATATATATATATATATATATATATATATATATATATATATATATATATATATATATATATATATATATATATATATATATGTATATATACTTAAGATAATACATATATCAGATGTATGTTACTTAGTCAACATATTTAAAGTGTAACAGTTTGAAAACATTTCAGGAAAAAATAGTAATTCTGTAGCTTATGGCAGCAGCCACCAATTGCAATACTACAACTGGAGGTCTTTTGAACTTGAATAGGCCTGGCCAGGCCAGCTCGAAGTAGTCTCATTTCAGTTACGGTTCCTTTTCTATGCTGACATCTACACCAAATATTTTGGGGTATTCGTTACACATCTCTTACTATCCCTTCACATCTGATTAGTCGCAACACTCTTCATCTGTTTCTCTTAACTGTTTTCTGGGTGGCCGAGCCTGATAAGGTTTTTCTTTTTCTTTCCGGTGTTAGATTCAATATTATATATATATATATATATATATATATATATATATATATATATATATATATATATATATATATATATATATATATATATATATTCGGTTTTACGTCACGGACTCCCTTTCCTTCCAAGGGCTAGGACGATTGCCTTCTTGCGAAGGACATTTTTGGTAGATGAGATTGTCTCCCTGAGTGCATGCCCTTGCTAACCTTAGACCGTGGAGGGGCGTGAACCCTCGACCTGTCGCCTCAAAGTCTCAAAAGTCACGGTGACTATATATATATATATATATATATATATATATATATATATATATATATATATATATATATTAATAAATAGGATGGGATAGGATAGGAGGGGGAAGAATAGTGACTGCATCGAGTGTATTCTCTTAGCCCTATTCAATGTCATCACCGAAAAAGAGGGGGGCATATGATGGGAAGGGATTGGAGGGAAAAAGCACGAAAATTAAATAAAGAAGAGACAAATAGAGAGGGGCAAACCCTCATATATATATATATATATATATATATATATATATATATATATATATATATATATATATATATATATATATATATACACCTGACAAAATAATATATCTTTGTGTTTATTTATTTGTATTTTTACATATATATTGTCTGTATTGCTGTTTGTACTTATGTAACTTATTTTTATTGCTGGGTTTAGTGATGTTCCTTGATTATTTGTCTCAGGAGGAGAAAGGCATGACCTTTGACCCCTCCTGATAGAGGAACACTGAAGAGGTTGCAAGGTGAAAGGTAAAGACCGGAGGGAATATGAGAGACGTGTAGGGGGAGGAGGTAATTCCTTAGATATTTCCCACATATTTCCTCATGCCTCATGGAGTGTGAATAATAGCCTAAGCTGAAGCGTGGAAGAAAAGTGGGATATAGTCTGACTGCTAGAGACAGATAGACTATGCAGACAGATGGGGGTAGACTAAGTTCTTTAGACTGATGAACATATACAAGGATAGACAGATACACATTACCTTAATGTCATTCAAAGATAAAACATTCTGCTTCGCTAAAATTATGGAAATATTTTATAATACAAACTACCTTTGAAGTTACACATAAAATAATACACTCGCGATTATGAGTATTTTTTCTAGCAATAATAGAAACAAGCAGCATTATAATAATAATATAAGTATTACTTACGCGCTCATGTGACGGCTGACCATATCACATACAGTAGCATTAGTTGACTCCATCCCATGATGAAGATGAGTAGCCTTTGTGCGGTTCCTTTGGGTTATCTTTTCCACCTTTTCCGGAAAAGTCCCAACTCAGGTCTCAATAATACTCTCTAATGACCATACATAAGGAAATGTTTGCATGTGTATTTAATGTTTATAAATACAATTTTGTTAAGGTATTCACAATCATCACTTATCGGAATAGTTAAGTATCTCTTTTTCCAGTATATTATTAAATGTGCACAGAAACCGCGCGGGACTCAATCCCTCACCCTGTGGATGCCGAGACGTAATGGTAATTAATCCAGGCTCAAAACTCAGTAGTGCTTGGAGGTTTTTCCTTCTTTCTTTTTCCGGGAGAGAAAAATCAGGTTGAGAAAGCGAAGAGATGGAATGATATATCGTTTTTTGCTCTCTAATTAAATATAATCATTCAGTAACGTTTCCTCTCTCATGTCGAATTTCATGGCGCTTCTGGGAAAGGATGAACTAAACACTGTATTTTAATTCAGGACTTGAACATTTTTTTTCCTTGAGTCGTGGCTACTGTGCAATAATTATTATTGCCACATATCGGAAATATTCAGTAATGTTTTATTATGGCTGAATTTCAAATGTCGAAATATTACATAAGAATTTCAGGAAACAACCGAAATGAACACATCTCGATTCCTGGAACCGAACTATTTAACAGGAATAAAGAAATAGAAATTAAAGACACGAAGTCTTTTGCCCGATTTCTCAAACAGTGTAAACTTAGGATACCATATTGTTAGTTAGCTAGACACACACAGATGGATTTCATAAACGCAACTGACAATTTTCTATGTATGGCTAGGATGCCGTGCGGGATCATAGCCATACACAGAACCGCGTCAGATGCGTTTATGAAATCCATTTGTGTGTCTAGCTAACTAACAATATGGTATCCTAGGTTTACACTGTTTAAGAAATCGGGTCTTTATCAACAAAAGATAACTGTATTCGACTTTCAATTCTGAACTAGGTTTATTAACATGAGTTGTCTCCATGCATTCATGTACACATTTTTTTACAGCTTCTCATTACGGCATGTGCACGGTCTCTGATGTAAATCTCTCTGTAGGGTTTTCATTATTAATATTAACACTTTTTAGTGGATATGTAAACAAGAGCGAACTTTTTTTAATGTGTACACATTATGGCTGCATATCATGATATATATATATATATATATATATATATATATATATATATATATATATATATATATATATATATATATATATATATATATATATATATATATATATATATATATATTTATAGATTTGTGTGTGTGTGTGTGTGTGTGTACGTATGCTTCATGCACATGATTATTTCTGTATTGTCAAGGTTACATATATACTTAAAACACAAAGCACTTGTAAAGTTCTTGTTATTCTCGTTGTTAGTTATTTGACGATATTACTTTTTTTTGAATTTATTTTTTTTTTTAAATGAAAGGAAACTATAGGCCTGTTGGCTGATACATCGTGAAGAGATTTCAATTTTATCTTAAATCTATAGCAATGTATTATGAACTTTGGGGAAAATAGTTTCTTATACCATCAAGTTAATTGCATTACTTTATCATTATCAAATTAAAGAAAAACGATTTTGCAAAATGATATTGATAATAAACAAAGTTTAAAATGAGAACTTTTTTTCTTCTTAGTATACGTTTAAAATACCGTTATCTTGTCTAGCTTAGTTAATAATCACTCTTACCTAAAGAATTTCAAATAAAAAGCAGACCGGCTAGTTTTTTAGGATTACTGGACATGAAAACAGTTGAAGGTCGCCCCTCGCCAGTTATCGAACACACACACACACACACACCTGTAAACTTACTAACGTATTATAATAATATGCTTCATTTTTAGTCAGAGATTCCCATATCAGCTTTTACAAGATCCGACAAAGATATTTATATCCTTTAAAATTGCAATAATGAATTTTTACTTATTTCAAAGAAAGATTACACACATATGAGAAAATAAATAATGTAAATCAGTATTGCTTCTTTATTTACATGTTCATGCATTCATATCTGTTGCGGAATGAATGTGCGATAATATACCTGTGTTCTAGCCTGAGCTTATAAGAACCTAAGTACCATTTTTACACGGTCTCGAGATGAGATAGATTAACTTCGGATAGTTTTATTTATTTATATATATCTAATACTTTGAGCTAGAGGACATATACTTCCATTGCTGTGCTTACTGTACCTGCTGAGCTGGCAGGGGTTAGGAAATGACAAAAACCATCCATCAGCATTCGTCTGTTTGACTGTAAAACCCTTCGGAACGAGGTGAGCTCGAAATTGCGACCTTTGGTACAGAAGCCTATTTCTATAGCTGTTGTAACTTTTGTGATCAGGTAAAGATTAGCGACCTTCAGAGCATTTAATAACCCTGTAAGTTATTAGGTTAGGTTAGGCATTAATCTAACCTAACTTAAACTAACAACTTATAGGATTAATGTTCTGGGGATTGCTTATCTTTACCTGATCCACTTTGGGTACTGAGTTACGATAAACGAATTATTATTGCAAATATTTTGGTGAATTCAAGTACTAGGGTGACATTTTCAAAATAAACATTCCAAGACTAGAGAAAGTTGTCAACGGAACAAGTCGTCGAAATTAGTACGATAATGATCTTAAACTATGTACGATAATTTGAAGGCAACAAAAGCCAATTAGCAAATATCAATAGTAGCCGTCAGTGCTACTGCTACCTCTACTTCTACTATTATTAATACTACTACTACTACTTCTTATACTACTACTGCACCACCTGCTGGTGTTACTGAAGTAATAATAATAATAATGATAATAATAATAGTAATAATAACAACCGCCACAAGTACAACAACAAATTTACAAGATACAGCAATCTTCATAAGGAAAAAAAAATAGTTCAATGGTCTCAAGAAGTAAACCCACACCTACTTGACCTTAGCCGATATACAAGTGTATGGCCTACTTCCAGTGTTCAGCATAATCAAATGGACCACTCCTTTTTGATATAATTTTTTTTTAATTCGCGTTAATTATATCCTTTCTATTTTTTCTTGTTGTTGTTGTTGTTTTAGTCTGATATTTCTCTAAGTTAAATAATTGTGCTATTTCGAGGCAATATTTTAAGGATCTTGATAATATCTTTAGTTTATTATTCAAAATTAGTTTCTATACATTAAAAGTTAAGGATAAGTATTTTGCTCCTTTCGAAGCTGGAGCCATCTCAAGGTACTGTTTCACTTTTGACCAAGCACATCTAATCTTTGACGGTAGCTTACGTGATTAGCATGTGACGACATTTTAGATAGTGGTCCCCGTGAAGTAAAGCCTGTCAACTCGGGCTTCATACGAGTACAATACTGAATGTGTGAGAAAGTGATGAGACAGTATCTTCATGCAGTATTATTATTATTATTATTACGTGAGGGAGGGAGCTACAATACTTCCTCCGTATTCCCCTGAGTGTTGTAAGAGTCGACTAAATGGGTTGGAGCGAGGGGACTGGGAAT
Source organism: Halocaridina rubra (assembly GCA_037179515.1). Classification (NCBI taxonomy): domain Eukaryota; kingdom Metazoa; phylum Arthropoda; class Malacostraca; order Decapoda; family Atyidae; genus Halocaridina; species Halocaridina rubra. The sequence continues at coordinate 93,013 of JAXCGZ010017075.1, read as the reverse complement.
CCTCTACTTTCATTTTCCCTTTCCAGTCATCAGAGTGTTTTGCCTTACCTCAGCCACTTCCCTTATTAAGGGAAAATGGCTTACGTATATAGATAGATATATAGATAATTATTATTATTATTATTATTATTATTATTATTAATAATATTATTATTATTATTATTAGTAGTAGTAGTAGTAGTAGTAGTAGTAGTAGTAGTAGTAGTAGTAGCAAAAGCAGGGTTCAGATGGGAGCAAATAGGAGATAAAGCAAGTGTAAATACATATACACATAATTATGATTGTTGAAAGATATTCATCATGGGGCGAAAAAAACCGCCAACTTTATCTATTCATATGCCTACAAGAATTAGGCTTGTATGCATGAATATGCATGCAGTACACCATTCATAACTTTAACAAATGACTAATCTGTAAATCAGCTCTGTGGGACAGAAAAATAAAAAAGACAGAGAAAGAGAGATGACGAGTGGATCCTTACAGAATACGAAGTGATGAGAGAGAGAGAGAGAGAGAGAGAGAGAGAGAGAGAGAGAGAGAGAGAGAGAGACGCATCATGAGCGTTACAGCCCAGTTGGGACGAACATGATTCCTTAGTGAAAGTAATCTATCGTTTCCTCAAAAAAAATAAATAATTAAATAAATAAAAAAGAATTGAAGAATAGATGAATAATCATAAAAAAATAATAATATTATTTATGTCTTAATAACACAATACGACTTATTTTTTTGTTTCCTTGCTGTTGTAATTAATAGCATTAGATACATTTGTCTAGAAGTGAAATGCGTTAATTGCCTCCGTGGCAATTATGTGATTAGTATCTCATACATTTTCTCATGGATTTTATTGTCTCCGTTATTATATACCTTTATTTTTTTTTCTTTTCGTAACGCTCAGCTTACCTCGAACAATTAACGTCGTTTTCGTTCGCATATTGAAAAAATGCTGATTCACGGGTATCGCAATATATCTGCCTGTTTTATCCGAAGTAATAATGTCAAACAGTAATTTTTTCACTATTTCATGTTTTTTTTTTTTTTTACCCCGGGTAAAACTTTCACAGCCATAACCACTTTCACTCTCTTTGTTGTTGAACTGTCCTCCTCTTCATCCTCCTTCGACCTGCTCTTCTTCTTCCTCCTCTTTCGAGAGAATCGGTTGGAGTAGAAGAAAGGTGGAGGAAAAAAACAATGAAATAATGAGTAATTTCAAGACATTAATAGTTCTTCTCCATTTATGAATTTGTATTACCTCAAATAACAATATTTTAGTCATTCACTTAAATTATACAAATAAATTGTTTCATTTCTAGTATCAAAAAGAATAATTTCTTCAAGGTTTATATTTTGCTATTTTCGGGATATCAGTTCATCAGCATCAAACATGCCGTTGATACTTACAAATGCACAAACATGACTAAAGAAATATATAATGAATTAACGAATGCGATTGATATTTCAACGATATATTACTTATAAGAATAATAAGATATAGACCTATATATTCATTATAAATCATATAACAAACTTAAATTCTCCCATTTTCTCAATAACTTTATTTTGGAATATAATCACGGAATTAAACAATGTAAATAACACTGTATACGAATTAATAATTAGTTTCTCTATATTTTTTATTTTCATTTCAATCCGTAGCCACAAAATATTGGGTTCATTTTGAGATCACTCGCACCCAAGCCGAAATGGAAACCCTTCTCTCTCCATTACACAAGAAGAAGAATGCACGCAAGACGTGGGAGAAGTTCACCGAATATGTTAACAGTTCGATAGTTTGCGCTAAAATGACCTGGGTCCTCGCCTTGAGACATTCACAGGTAAGCCATTCTCATCTTGTTACCTGCCGTCCCGTGAGTCAGACAACGGGAAGATAGAGGTGAACTGAACGATTCTTAGCTCTAGGTGGGGGGGAGGCTGTTCTACGTTTATGTTAACTGTTCAATACTTTGCACAAAAATGACGGTATGGCATGGATCCTCTGCCGGTTGAGACAGACACAGGTAATGTGAGTGATTATCAGTTTCTTATCTCCCGTCTCTTGAGTCAGACAAAGGAAAACACAGGTAACCTGGACGATTTTATGTATTAAGTAGGAAGATCACTGCACTGTATAATTTGGCCTCTCTGCCATGAGGTGAGTTGAGCGAATATCGTTTCATTACCTGCCGTTTCCAAGACAAACATCAGGAAGAATTAGCAAGACCGTGGGACTCGCGTGAAGTGCCGGAGAATGGCTACTATACTTAACTGAAGTTAGAATGGGTTTAGTGAGCATATTTCTCAATAGAAAAATGTAAGTCTTTTTGAGTTAAAATGAAACGGAAATATTTGTATTCTCTTCCGTGTTTTAAATATGAATATTAATATACAAGTATCTTATATTTCTTAATATACTTAGCGACACACATTTGAGATGAATATCTGCAGGCGAAATCAATATTGATAGAGTATGTATGAATTCAGCTTTATTTTAGTTAAAATTACATGAGAGTGAGAAAACAGTCATATCCCTCTTGATATAGTTCCTATTAACTCAGCAGGCTTGGTGAGTACCCCGTTAGATGTGTGGAGTCAGGAGAGAAACAACATATGGAAAATACTTCAATCCAACACCTTTCGTGTTAAAACACCGCTTTGTTTAATGAAACAATTAGCCAATCGAACGAATATTAAAAAAAAAAAAATCTTTATAATCTCTCTCTCTCTCTCTCTCTCTCTCTCTCTCTCTCCTTTATCTGATATATATTATTACTTTCATTTTATTGACGAGAAGAAACCCATAGATCAAATTTCTTGCCGTGTAAGACACTTGGCAATTATGAGGTGATATACGGTTGCGAAGTTGCTTAGATAGTGATTAAGAAAACTCTCTCTCTCTCTATCTATGCACACACACACACACACACACACACACTCACACACACACACACACACACACACACACACACACACACACACACACACACACACACACACACACACACACACATATATATATATATATATATATATATATATATATATATATATATATATATATATATATATATATATATACTGTATATATATATATATATATATATATATATATATATATATATATATATATATATATATATATATATATATATATATACTGTATATATATATACTCGTACACTTTCTCGTACATTTATGAGAAAGTGTACGAGTATGTAGATTAGAGGAAGTAGCTATCGTTAATCTGATTATTTTGCTATTTGTTTTACTAATTTGTCTTAATAAGATAATATTTTCCGTCGCTGTAGCTAGAAAGGATCGAAAATAACTCTCATAATTTTAATATTTCATTTCGAAAAAGTTAAAAACTCCAGTTTCTTTGGTTGCTAGTCAGCTCAAGTTGGTGCCTGCCCCAAGCCCGGATCAGTGAGGATGGATGGTATTAAGAAAGACATGTATAGCCGTATACCCTTAGGGTTGGGTTAATCGATCTCTTCATCACACAGCTATTATTATTGTTGTTGTTTTTTCCAGACAGAGTCTGCATATCAAGGGAAGTCCTTGATGGATATATATTAGATAATAATATCTTAGTTGTCTGTGATCTATCATTCAACTGACGGCTATAGTTATCTGAATATGATTTTTATATCAGTGACTTGTTGTACAGATTTCAAAGTCATATACGAAGACATAATGTGTTTATATATATATATATATATATATATATATATATATATATATATATATATATATATATATATATATATATATATATATATATATATATATATATATATATATATATATATATATATATATGTATATATATTTATATATATATATATATATATATATATATATATATATATATATATATATATATATATATATATATATATATTTATATATATATATTTATATATATATATATATATATATATATATATATATATATATATATATATATATATATATATATATATATATATATATTCTTTTTTTTCATTCATTTACCTTGGCTGTCTCCCCCAATTTGGGGGGTAGCCGACATAAAAAAAAGGAACAATAAGGGATTACTTTGCTCTATGGGCAATGACGAGGGAGCTACCGACCGTTCAGATGGCACTGCTGGAGTGCCACAGCCCATCCTTCCGGCTCTTCCACAACCTGTGTCGCTTCATAGTGCCAACTTCTCTACTGCCCCTACCAAAGGGCTACCTCTGTAAGATACAGCCTCGTTGTAACAGCAGATGCCCATCAGAGCTGCGTCACAATCGCTCGCCACTCATTCCTATGCCTAGCACGCTCACTTGTTTCCCTCACATCCATCCTCCTATCATTCAGGGCTCTCCTTACTCCATCCATCCACCCACACCTAGGCCTCCCTCTAGCATTTCTCCCATCAACTCTCGCATCCATCACCTTTTTCAGCAATATTTCATCATCCATCCTCTCCACATAGCTAAACCATCTCAGAACATTCATATCTACTCTGGCTGCCAATTCTCTCCTCACACCCGTTCTTGCTCTCACCACTTCATTCCTAACCCTGTCCAACCGAGATACACCAATCATACTCCTCAGGCATTTCATCTCAAACACATTTAGTTTCCGTCTCTCACTTCCTTTCATACCCCATAACTCTGATCCATACATCACAGTTGGCACAACCACTTTCTCATGCAAAACTTTCTTAACATTTATATATATATATATATATATATATATATATATATATATATATATATATATATATATATATATATATATATATATATATATATATATATATATATATATATATATATATATATACATACATATATATCATCATCATCGACAACAAAGAATGACATTTACAACGTAAATGCATCTTCATTCTCCTTTTTTTTTATTTAAGATATTTTTATATCGGAAATTTATTAAAAATGGAAAATGATTATTAAAAAGGAAAATAATGATATTGTCCAAATTCTTTTATGAAATCATGAAATGGGTAATTGCTCTATATCTATTGTTTTGAATTGTATTAAGAATATTTCTTAAGGTTTGGGATTTTTCAAACATTATAGTACCTCCTATATCTCAAATTCCATAAATACGAAGTCGATATTTATTGCAACTGGTCAGAGGCATATGGAAAAAAGGACTGGACACCTTTTTTTTTTTAATAATTTTTGACAGCTTAGTCTAGTACTTAATCGTGATTTGATATTGTTTTAAAGGAAGCATATCATGCAGTTTGTGTGTTGTTTTTTTATTACTTAAGAAAACATCAAGATAAATATACTCCGTAGGAAAGATAATATTTAAATACCACTGGTAGGCGCTTGCAAGCTCTGAGCGCATCAGAATGTAAAAGATGCTTCAGAAAAAAAAATCCTGTAATTAAATGCCGAATTCTATAATTTTTCCCTATGTACAGTTTTATACTTAATTCCCAGGGGGTGAGTGGACCTCGAGTTGGGCATTATTAAGTAGAGAGTGTTGTGGATGTTGCAGCGACTAATTTG